>PVKA01001406.1:0-17500 GCA_004027165.1 Ctenomys sociabilis | reverse complement strand
CATGGTTGGAAGTTTCCTTTCATTGTAAAAGCTTTGAAGGGAATACACATCTGAAAGGCTGAAGGAGATTTTTTAAGTGCATGATGATGCCAGAGCTGTGAAATACACTTAAGTGTGAATTGCATACATTACTTGTCTTAAAAGAAAACAAAGAAAATAAAAGTAAAGAAAGAAGAATACAGAGAAGGAGGAAGAGGAAGAGGAGGAGAAAAAAGTAATGAAAGCAGAAGACACCCTCTTGACCAACTAATTTAAAAAAATCAATAAATTCTCCAGGAGTTAATACAATGTTGCGAGGAATCTAGACTGATCAAAAAGTCAACATGCTCTTAAAACTGGAAGGAAATTCTGCATGAAGAAAATGTAAAGAACGAGAAAAGTCAAGCAAGACAAGACAGGACCACTTCACTTATGTGGTCACACATAAACTCCTCCATGAGTAGAGACAAACCATCATCTCTTACAGGGAGGACTGTCTGGACAGTGCAGGCCAAAAGAGTGGGTGGCACTGGGTGTCCGCTCATAGAGAACGCTGAGACTGATTGGCCTTTCTCATTCTCGAGGGCCAACCTGTTTCTCACCAAGTCAAGGTTGGTTTCTCTTGATGAGCAAATCTAAAAGGATGCAATGTCTGTATTATTCAGACCTATCTATTCCCTTTTCCAAAAAGGCCGCAGTACATATTAATAAGTGACAACCCAAATCGTTTCTGAACTGAGTAAAATTTAAGTGTGTTCTGGAAGATACAGCTGGGAAATGGGCAGCTTCTTCTTAGTACCTGTGTTTCATTGTGTGAGGTAACACTCACTGACACCCTCTCTTCATTAGGCAACAGAGTCAAAAATGCCACCTGCAGTGTCAACTTCCCCTGTGCTTTGAAAATATTGTTAAGCCTATTCCCACATCCTCTCTGTGACAGTCTCATAGTGACTTAATAATAATGTCTACCGTGTAGTAAACACCTCTTTATGCGGGAGTCTGAGCTAGGATTTATTGAACATTATCTCATTTTATTCTGAACACAATCTGGAAGTAAATATATTATTTTCCCATTTTATGGAAAAGGATCAAAGTGTCCAAATAACTTGTCTAAGATCAGACATTTAGTATGGCCAGTGGGAGAACAAACTCTCATGGTCAGTCTCCAATGGTACTCTCTATAGAGCAGTGAAACGTGCTAAAAGACAGACAGCCAGTAGTGAGGACAGACTGTGCCCCTGCACAGAGAATGTCACCATCCAAAGACTAAATAAAATAGATTGATAGTTCAACACCCAGCAGCCTGTGGTCCCAGATGATGCTGATTTTTCTCTGCTTTCAGCATCTTGCTTTCAACCACATTCCATCTTCAGAGTTACAACTCATAATACAGCAAGAAGCGATACAGGTTACATTTACCCTTCACCCAGCCCTTCTAGGTGAATATCATGGTCAGGGAGAGACGATCTGCAAAGATCTCCCTACATGGCCACCTGAGAGCAGGAGCTGAATGAACCTTTTATATTGGTTCTCATTCTGCAGTTTACAAAGTCTTCCAAAGAAATCTTCCTTTCTCTTGGTTTGTGTAAAGATTTTCTGGGCTGAATAATGGAAAAGTCATTCCTAATGAATAGTAAAAGCCTGTAATTTAGTCAAAAACAATGTTGTCCACACTTTTTCTGAGTAATTTCAGTTGTGTGTGTGTGGTACGTGTGTATGCGTTTTTAAATCAGGCATAAGTGGTAGATAATGTTCCCCTGAATGGGGCCCTTAGGCTTTCTCATCTGAGGCTTGTTTAGCTTGCCAAGTTTAAATATTTTCTGAACTGATCCCAGAACTGAGAAGTCTTCATCACAGCACAGCATTAAAAATGATGGATGTGATACATATTTAATACAATAAAATGGCCATTTATATGCCCATACTAGACACGAGGGAAATCCTCACAGGAAAAATTTCTAAAATCAAAAGGGGCCTATTCTCTAATCGATGCGAGGGGATTTACGTGGATAACTCCCATTAATGCTAATGGGTGTTATGAGCATATATCCTCCATGCACCACTGGAAACATACACTCACTGCCACTCCAGAGGAGGCAGCTGTGCTGATGACATTCCGTGACAGTATTCTGGTGAAGGACAATTTGAGAAAGCGGTAAAATAACAAGAAATCTGAAGAGTAGTTTGGTTCAGGAAAAATCCTCCCTTCCCTTCTCTGAAGGCTGGCTTCCAAGGGTTCATAACTAAGTGGTCTTTCTGGCCATGACTGTATACAATGCAGTACCAAGAGTCAGATTTTTAGATTATATTTGATGATGTTGTTATTCTTAATACCTGGATAGTTTCTCTGGTAGGTTTAGTTAGGAAAGTGCATGATACTAGAATTAATTATAACAAAGTCTGAATTATGCAATATGTGCATTTATTTTCTCACACTTAAAAGAGACAAAAAGAGTTAACTACATGTGAGGACTGAGCAAAGTCCTTAGTGTGTATTTTGATTAAACATTAATTAGTATAAAACACATATTGCTATTAATACCCCTCAAGACATCACTTTCACTGTAACCAATCTTCTCATTCTTGACACTTTTTCATGTTTTAGGGAAGGGTCTACAGGGTGTTCAGGGTCTCAGTACTAGATCAGACTCAATGATCTGCCTGTTTACAACCTCCCAAGTGCTTGGATTACAGGTGTGTGCCACCATACCCAGACTCAATTGCACCTCAGCACACCCCGGGGTTGGGGTCGGCACAGCAGGCCCAGAGATCGAAATCCTGGGCCTGCTTGCAGGTGCTTTAATCTGCTGAGCTATTTGATTGGCCCTGACACACTATTGTGCAAGTGTAATACTTGAAACTCAGAGTAGCTATCTTTTCCTAGTACAAGCAGGAGAGAAACTGAAACACCAAGGGAAGAGATCAGAAACCACTCAGAGAAAAAGAGCAATGTGTAATTATCTGATTCTCCATTCAAAATGTCGCCTTCCCTTCTGAATACTCCTGTTTATTTTTGGTTGTGCCTTTCCAGTGGCACTAATCACACATTATATTGTACCGTAATTATTGATGTGTACTTGCCTCAGATTCCCCAAAGCACACACTCGTGCTTGGATCCATTTCTGATTAACCGCTGGATTATCACATTCACTGTAGGTTCTCAATGAACGCTGAAAGAATAAAGAGACAAATGTCTAAAATCCAGCTTGTGGTCCATGGTGCCACCATGTATCTCATGCTTAGCGTCTTCCCAGTGCTGTGGCAACCACTCTGGCATGCTTCCCTGAGTTCCTGTAAACTTCCTGGAGGAAAAAGACCAGAAGGCGCTAGGAAGTGTGAGAGTCTGGTTTTTAGAGGAGCGATGACAGCCAGAGTTTGAAGTCGTGGCACCTCTGAAGACTTCTGCGCCTCCCAGGTGTAGGATTCAGGTCCCGCATAGCCTTGCAAGCTGCCTTCTTCCTAATGCTTAGCACCTAAGCATTAGGATGCTGCCTAGCAGAATGCACTCCTCTTGTATCATTTTAATATTACATGTACTGTTTAATAACACTTTTGAATAGTGTACCACTCTTGATGTTTGAGGTGGAGTGTTAGGTACCCACCTGATACCAACTGAAAGAGACCCAGGATGCCATCCTTCCCTGTTGAACCCTTCTTTAGAAAAGTCCCAGGTGAGTTATCTGAAAAGGCGATACTTGCACTCCTATGTCTAATGTAGTGCAGTTGTCTATGTAGTACCTGCCATCTAGAAATTTATGGAAATACAGAAGTCTAAGGCACATAAATCAAGACAACTATGCCATGGGACAGGTCACATTAAGATAGAAACTCAACTACCCATTGTACAAGGTCTGGAATCGTGCTGAAAGCACACGTGTCTCCCCAATGGTCATCAAGATGGCTGAGCAGCTTAGCTAATTCCATAAATAAAAATGAACCAGCCACACACACAGGTGACAAATAAGCCACACATTTGCTTTCTATCCCTTTTTATAGCATCACATAGTCACGTGCACTTTTACTTATATAATTGTCAAAAGAAGAAAGAAAATCTGTAAGGCATAGAGCAGTGCACTTTTAGCTTATTTACACTTTTTGCTTCACAACTGAGCAATCCTAAAGAACATCAAGTAATTATACTACTAACCAGAATACAAACTTTTTAAAAATCAAGTTCACTTTTCCCTTGCAACAGCTGCTTTTTCTGAAAAAGTCTTCCTCTGATCTTCCTGTTCCCCACCACTGGCTGTAAATTTGGCCTCCTAAACAATTCGATGGCATGCAGGAAAGAAGTAGAGTTAAAATGAAAATTAAGCATTTCATTGACAAGAAGAATTAATATCCCAACAAAAAATAAAATCCATATGCACTTTCTAGCTGAGGAAAAATGATGTGCAGACAACACAGACTATTGATTGGAACCAATGGATGTTAAAGCAGGATATTTATTGGGTCTTACAGTATTTAAATGCTCTAAATTCCACTTAGTACCACTAGCTGCTAGCGCTGCAGAATTCTAGAATTGCACCCTGCAGTTTGTACTAATTGGTGGGAACTGTAGGCCCGATGTCAAAGACAACTATAATTGTCTGATGAAAATAACTTGCTTTTGACACCTGTATATGCTGCACCCCGTACATCACATTCTCCTTGCATAAGGAGGTGTTGTTTTATATGGCCAAGGTAATTATAATTGGCTTTAATGTATCTGAAATAACTATGTATAAAAGAGTGTTGTAAAAAAAGGAGAGGCTTAGAATGACCTAGTAGCATTTATGACAAAATGGTTGCTTCAAGGATTTAAAAATAAAACTTAAGTAAAAGCACAGGCTTATATTATACAGGTTTAAGAATGTTAGGAAACAGAGATCCAGACCTATTCTATTTTGACCATAATTCCTCTTGTCATGTGACGATAAGATATAGGGGACATTTACATTTCTCCAACCCACTGAGCCACCACCTCAGGACCTGCGCTGTTTTGTTCTCACCTCAATAGACATCTTTTAAAACATGGTATTTATGCATTTCTGCCTTTCTTGACAGCAAACAAAATTTAAAAAATAAGACCTCATTTGATAAATACATTAGATCTAAGGAGCAGCCCTGATGACTCGTGGACATTTGCAAAAATGATTTGCAAATAAATTTAACAAGACTATAATGTGCTACCAGTTACAAATACATTATCAAGGCTGTGCAGAAACATAACGACCCCAAAGAGCATTTGTGTGGGTTTTCACACTGCTTAAATTACTGCGGAAGTTGGACCCATTGCCTCTGTAGATCAGCATCTGACTGCAGCAACATCTTGGCTTGTCAGCTTCAAATCGACAGCAGCCACTGATACAAAGGAATCTGCGCATTTCACAGGCACGTTTTTATCATCTACCAGCTTTTCTCTCATCCACCACTAAGTCTTCAGCCAAGGTTTGAGGTTCCTGACTCCACTACCCTTCTGGCTGGCCAAACCCACTCTATCACCTCGGAATCTTCTTTCTTCCCCATAGCCACAGATGAGTTTGGAGAGAGGTGATGCGCCCTCCTCCATGTTCTGGACCTTGATTTCGCAACCCTCATTAATCTGGATACCTCGCAGCGCATTCCACATGTCCTCCTTTTCCCATGCAGCACTGTGAAGTTAACTTTTACTTTGGGTTAAAATATGCTGAATGTCATATACGTTATTTCAGTGAATCTGCACATTAATTCTGTATTAGTGTTGTTGCTATTTTACAGATGAGAAACTGAGCTTGGATAACAATGCCTGTGGTTTTAGCTACTTAGTAATTCCACCAGTTCTTCATTAAAACTTAAGAGTTTATGCTGTGTTCATCAAACTCAGTACGTTAACCCAACAAGAGTCAACATTGTATAGTCTCCACCACATAAATTATGCCGTGTTGCTAATGGCCAGTGCATGATTTTAGGGCCTAATGACATAATGACTAATGAACAGTGATAAGAGCATAATTTTAATAGCTTCAAATTTTCATGTTTGCGTATCTTTGGAATACCGTAATAATTACACTGGGAAGAAGCCTTCTCAATACCTTCATGAAAGCATAGTAAAGCTGCAACCAAGATGCTATTATTGTAAGTCTTAAAATAATAAGGTAAGAATTTAGAAATAAGATATATCCACAGCTCCTAGAACCTACAAACTGGTCACTCTTCTCTTGTCAATTATGTGTAATAATTTTAAACATAAATTTCCCACTTTTTATTGTGTGTGTATAGATTGGATCCACAATATATTTATATAGTTTTTATTCAGTAGATTGTATATTTCTCTATATTTGAAATAAATAATATGAAGGTGGTTTATTGGCTCTGTCCTATTACTTTTAGCACAATGAATTCATTTTTCTTTTCTAAAATACTATTTATTTATTTACTCATTTATTTACTTGGTACAGTGTCTCAATCTGCAGTCCATACTCACATTCTCAGCCTTCCTAGTGCTGGGATTATGGGCGTATGCCTCAATGCCTGGGTTCCATGGCCCACACAGAACACCCAGGGTTCCAGGTCCAGCACACTATGTGACACCAGGGATTGAACCCAAATCCTTGTGTTCACCATGATTTTTCTTGGTGTTGCATTTTTTCAAAAAATAAAAAGCAATTTTTAATACTAAATTAAAAGAGAAGAGGACCAAAGGATGGAGGGAAGAGAGAGGAGGAAGGAAAGGACATGAAAAGAGATGCTCTTTGTGCAGGCACTAAATGTCCACGATGAATATAATCATCATGCATGGCAAGTGTGTGCTAATAAAACATTTGTAACAGAAAATTGGGATAAATTCTGGTAGTCTCTCTAAATATAGCACAGGATAACAAGCCTGTATAGGAAAAGTACCCAGTTGTTTTGCTAAAGAAGTTGTGTTCAGCAAAGTAATCCAATATAGTCCAGTAGTCCATAATAGTAGTGGGTTATCTGTAGGACTGGCAATGTCAGAAGTTGTTGATTTGAGCCTTTTACTGCTCAGCACATTAATATGGCTTTACTTTTTATACCTTGTTTTCATACTTTTCTGCTGGATGGTTAAGACCAAGATAAAGCAAGGCATATATAACAAGAAATGTAACTTTTGCATCTGACAAAGTCAGCCAAATCCCCTCAGGATTTACCCTGAAACTTTGTACCGCAGTTTGTAGATCCTTTGTCTGTGTCAGCCGTGTGGATGAGTCTCGGCCATTTCTTGACCAACTTGCTCTCTGTGAAATTCTGAGAGAATGTTTTCTCTCCGTGTGATTCTTCTTAGGCACACTCTACATCTTTAATCACGTTCATCTGTGACCCCATAATCTCCTTAATCAGAAAATTTGGGACACCGCTGAGTTATAGAATATTATAGTGCAGGTTCTCTTATGTCCTGAGTCCTCACTGACCTTGAAAGGCTATGGCCAAAATGTTCTGTCCTTGTAGTCCTTCTTTTGGTCTGTAAACTTAACTTGCTAATCCTCCAGAAGAGAAGCTTCATGATATTATTACCCTAAAACAGACAGTTGAGTTTAACATCAGTATCTGTCTGAATATCAAATGCCTTAGACATAACATGAATTCATGCGCCTACAATATATGAATGATAATGGAATACTCATCTCTAACAAAAGTAAATAAAAAAGGAGGATATAAATGAAGGACCATTTTATACATATATATATATATATATATATATATATATATATATATATATAGTTTTGAAGAAAGTTTTGAACTAATAGTGTTTAGGCAGGATATAACGTCTGTATCTTGCACTATGAATAACTACTACAAAGACAACAATATGCAATGTATTAATTATTATAACTGTCCTAATCTGTTTTGAAATTCTCTCATTGCTACTTCTTTCTCAATAAAATTAATATAAAAAAATAAAATACAGAAGTTGTGTTTATTAAAGAAAACACGTTTGACTTAAATGCAGCATCTGTATTGTCAGCGGATTTCTCTGCATCTGTGGCAGTTTGTACCTGGATGTTTCATGTGACCCCTGCAGAGGCTTGCCGGAGGTGACTGGACACTCACTGGTGATTTAGTCCACTGGTGATTTGTAGCCGAATATGCTGCCACTAGGAGGTGGATCATGGTCAGAAGACGCAGAGTACTAGGGACACAGACTAAAGAGAGCAGCTCCTTCCCCAACTCGCCCTTTGCTCGCTGCTTCCTGCTGGCCATGACAGATCCCTCCAGCATGCTCTTCCATGCTATTTGCCCCTGGAGCCCGCCAGCTATGGGCTGAGTCGCTGCAAACTGTGAATCGAAAAGTTATGGGCATTGTGTCTCAGCAGGAGAAGGTGATGCATAGTACAGGCAACTGTATCATACTGCCATTTAGCTGGGGTCTTCTTTGCACCAGACACTGTTGCAGATGTGAGAGTGATAGATGTAGATGCCTAATACAGAAATGATGATAAAAGTAGAGGCCAGAATGTACCCAGTACGTCCTAACAGACACACACTGTGCTAAGTTATTTATTCGTTAATGGTATTTATTGAGAATATCTTAGTTTTAAAATGGAGGTAGAAAATAAAAATAAATGTGGGCATAGTGGTGCATGCCTACAATCCCAGCACTTTGGGGGGCAGAGAAGAGAAAATCATAAATTCAAGTCCAGCCTCAGCAATATTCTCAGAGGCTCTGTCTCAAAATAAAAATAAAAAATAAAAACAAACTTACTTTGAAGAGCTGACAATATGTCCTAGCAGGAAAAGCCCATGTTGAATCCCTAGTACTGAATGTGGGGGGGGGAGAGGGAGAGAGAGAGGAGGCAGAAATAGAGAAAGAGGGCTGGGGAGATGGCTCAGTGGAATAAGTGCTTCCCTGGCAAGCGCAAGGGCCTGAGTTCAATCCCCGGTTCCGCAAAAAAAAAAAAAAAAAAGAGAGAGAGAGAAAGAGAAAAATAAATAGAACAAAGGCTCACTAATAATCAGACTTTCTTTTTCAGATAAAAGCTTGAGCCTGACCAATGCTTAAGAAATTTTCCCCGGTATAATATGGCAGAGAAGCAATGGAGCTTAAGTTTAGCTTCTGTGTCTATTGCCGTTAGGAATCTTGTTCCTGGCCCACAACATGCTTCCACACTGCCTACAAGCAGTAATTAGAGTAATATTTGCCAAGTGTAACTCCTGATATAAATTCTTACAAAAAACTTGCAAAAGTTTTATTAAAAACATTATTTTAACCATTAAACCTAGTGTAAAAAACATTTACACTTCTGAGGATGAAATTTAGAACTGCTATTCTTTAATAATGGAAATCTTCCCCACACACACTTTTGTAGGTTTTTGTGGAAGCCAGTCATGGTGGGATAAGAATGCAACAATAGATGCCTCAGTCTCAAGCTGTGCTCAAATGTTAACTAGCTATTTTAATTTTTCAACAAAATTTAATGAGTATCTATTAAACATCAAGTGCTGAAGTCAGTGCTGAGGATGTGGAAATAGAAATGAAATATCCCTGAAGTTCTGTAGTATAAAATCTAAATCAGGGAAATAGATTTTATACAGCTATTTGATAATCGGAATTGTGAAGAATAAGAACAGAGTGTTATAGAGGTGAAGATTTTCTTAAGAGAGTCATTGGGAAAGCAACTCTGGACTGAGACTTCCACATGAAGCCTCAGGACGGGAGTTCAGTGAGTGGTAAGCTGTGTTTAGAGAATCAGAAGATTAGCCCAGGTAAAGAGTGAGAGGAATGGGCTGGGAACTAGCTAAACAAGCTGCAGAAACATACTAAGAGGAAAGTGGCCACAGTCAAAGTGGGGTTCCGAATGGCCTGATAGGCAAGTGGCACAGCAGAGTTGCAACAGGCCTGATTTCTCCAGGATTCTGGCCACCACTTAAGACAGTAGGACCCAAGCCAGTTGAGAGGAATTCTGTTCTCATCGCTAATAAAATGACCACGGGAGATTGGGTAGTTTGTGAAGTCCCTTCCAGTCAGTACCAAGAGCTATACTATTGAACTAAGCTCTACTCTAAGTCACTCCGATGGGCCAAGTCTTATGCAGAGATTTATAAAGATGTGTATCACAGAGTCTAATTCTATGGTGCTCAAATGTAGTAAGGAAAAAGGAAAATGAGAAGAGAGAACTATGTAGCAATGCTGAAATCATGCTGATGAGTGCAGTATCATGCATTCCTATCATTTAGATTATTTACTTGAGAGAATTTATGTGGAAGAATTGTATTTTTTTAAATGTATTACATGCAGCATCTCACTATGCAACTCAAACTCGTAGTGACCCTCCTGTTTTCAGCCTCCCCAAGGCCGGGATTACAGGTGTGTGCCACCATGCTCAGCCCACGTAGTCGGCTCAGTGTGCCCAGCAGTGGGTCAGGATTGGCATGCTGGAGATTGAACCCGAGTGTCTGAGCTTGCCTAACAAGAATTGAATTTTAAGGTCATTCTCTGACTAGAATAGATTGACTATGAAGCTTTCTGTGAAAGTTTCTTGGGGAAATATCAGTTGAACTTGGTGCTTAGTAGTGCAATATGTAATTTGGGTTGATCTTTCTTATCAAAAGCCTTTTGTTAAATAATAAATGTAACACATGGATGCAATAAACTATTGTCATGGATGAAACTTGGTCTCAATTTGTAAGTCACCTAAAATCACTTCAGAGTAACTTCTTGGAATATTGGTATGCAAGCACTTGAGACAGACTCTTCACAAAATCAGCAGAAGAAATCTCAAGTCCCATTCTCATGTGTGCCGTGGTGGAGAAAACCAAGTATTTGCCACCTATGCTTTAATGATTTAATTTGCCATATTGTGATATTGTCCTAGGATATGTAAACTCATACCCTCTATTCTCTTTCTATTCTGCAGGATAACATGCCTTGAAGGAATGAAATACAAAGTAGATTTGTGCTATTAGAATGCCAGAAGAAACCCCAGGTCTCCCATGGATGTCATGGTGTGGGTTTCAGGCATCCAGAATCCTATGAAACATGAGATGGGTTTGAGTTGAGAAGCATAAGGAACTCAAAAGCAAGAAACTACAAAAAACATACTTTGCTGCTGTATCAACATCTACCAAGGTTGTACACACAGAATATCCCCAGCATGTGCTGTCGAAATGAGACTATGATGAGCGTTTGGGGTAGATTCATGAAGAAGGGTTATTCCTACTCTGTTTTCACGTGCTATATTATAAAGCATCCAGAAGCAAGCACAGAAGAAAAGTGAGCCTGAGGAACGGAAGTTGAACTGAATGGAGCCCGGAAGCCCAGAGCAATGAGCAGTGCTTCCAGAATCGCATGGCTTCAGCAAGAGATGAGCTGCCCCAGAATGACGGATGTGTTCTGACTCTTCCCCTGTTGCACATGTTAATTGTACTTGTGATATTGTTTTGCACAAAATAATTACATTTGATTGATAACTTTCATACCACCTTTCAATTTAATTGGAAACAGCCCAATATTCTCTCTTTAGAAAAGGAGAAAGAATCCTGAGGTTTGAGGAAAATAGTCTCTTTCTGGGTTATATTCAGCCAAATTAGCATGCTTATAAAAGAAACTGCTTGCTTTCTGTAAGCATTCGATCCTTATATAAATAATTTTGCCTAAGATGGTAATTTGCTAATTAAGTATGAATAAAGATAGATGTGTTCTTTTTCAAGATGAAGTAGAATTTCAAATAGTTCTAAAGAAACTTCCTCCTATTATAGGTACTATGTTTATGTAGATTAATATTTTTACTAATTATAGCTTGGTATAAATTTATGGAAGAAAAATTTAATATAGTTCAGATTAAAAATATATTTTCTGGCATAGCATTAAGCACAATGATAGATTCTTGTAAACAAAATATGATTCTCTGGGTGAAATAAATCTCAATAATTGACAATTTTAATAAAGATAGAAAACATAGAATTAAACACTAAAGTTGTCCATGCCTTTTGAAATCTGACTTTAAAAACATACCATCACTATTTTTGCCCATATTTCCTTAAAAATTTTCTAGAAAAAGTAGCAATATGCCGCATAAACAGCTACATGTTTGTAATCACCAGGGAGGGTCATTATAGGAAATTATTTTCTGCTTTATTATCAACATAACTAATAATATTCAAAGTATTCCAACAACCATCCTCAAATGAGTCACAGAAGCGTTGTTACCTGCAAAGTTTTTATGCAAATGGTTAAAATATTAAAATGAACCTGAGAGTCTATACTTTAATAGACCAATCCTGTTGCAATTTGGTGGCAATAAGTAATCTATTTGAAACAAGGTGAAAGCTGCTAGGAAAGAAAACTTAATAGAAAGATTACGCCTACAGAGCATTTAAATGTAGGTGCTGAATAAATTACCTATACATTAAAAGGTTTATATATCTCATGGAAATGATAAAAATTTGAAAAATCTGAGAAAATTCAACAAAAAGCAATGGAAGTATGATAAAAAATATTGGAGAACTCTATTAGACATGTAACCTTGTTGCACACAAATTACTCTTTTCAGAGCCTTTTCTTTTATTGGATTGCTCTGCTGCTTTATGGAATATATTTTAATGTTATACAAAGAAAATTAATTTCACGGGTTTGATTAAACAGTTTAGTTTCTCCATATTACTCTCTTGCAATGAGATAGAACTTTGCTCTTTTATTCAGTTGCCTACTCCATTATAGTTTTGAAAAGAGGAGTGTGTATATATGTGTGAGTCTGTCATCAGTCAGCATAGTAAAAACCATGTATTATTCAAAGAAAGTCTATCATTTTACCAGTAATGTTCAGCGCATGCTCTCTTAAAACAGCCTCTGATCAATAAAAGTTAGATTCAGCAAATCATTTGACCTACAGGCTGACAAATGACTAGATTAGGAAGCCTTCCAGGGTTTATGGAATATTGCATATTAGACCATAGAGCTAATTTGTGTAAACCATTTTCTACTTTTTAAATTATTTTCATTGATCTTGATCCTTTTGAAATTTGGAGTATCTTGGACCATACTTAATTGCAGGAGTATGTACTATTTCTGTAGAAGAGCCTTTTAAAGGGTAAAAACAAAGAAAGGATATAAATACATTGACAGAACAAGGCATTATGTCTACATTTTAGGAATTGAAAGCCTCGTGCTAATAGTGACCTTTTTGTTTAAAGTGGGGGTATGGTAATATAAGGCTCTTTTCATCATGCTTAGACATCCTCCCAAAGCCTCATGAGGTCATAGATGGGGCTTTTTCAGAGGTGGTGAGATCTAGAGTGTATCATGCTGGAATTGATTGATGGTGCAATGCTAAGATCAAGGGCACTAGGATTAAACATGGGAATGCCACCTGCCCTAAGTAGCCTGGCAAAGATATAAGGGATAGAAAGAGCTGTCGTCATCCCTTGATAGCTTGCCTTTGCTGTCTTCCGCTTGCCATGAACCAGCTCTCCTCTGCAATGGCCTTCTGGCAATTCACCCTGCCTTGGAGCTAGTTGGTTATGGACTAAAACCTCTACAAACTGTCAGCTAAATAAGGTTTTCCTGTCTTAAATTTTGAGTGTCTGGTATTTTTGTCTCAGCAATGAGAGAGTTGGGGTCACTGTGGTGAGTCTACCTGACCATGGGGCTTAGACACCTTTGTTTTGTATTTATTCATTTATTTATTTTAGTGTATTTGGTACAGGGTCGAACTATGCAGCTTGGACTCTCTTAGTGATCTTCCTGTTTTCAGCCTCCCAGCGCTGGGCTTACAGGTATGTGCCCAAACTCACACCCAAACTCAATGGCCAGCTCAGGGCCGGTGTGGCGCACAGCGATTGAACCTCAGTCTCTGTGCTTGCCCGAGCAGGCACTGAGTCCATTAAGCTATCTCACAGACATTTGTTTGTTTGTTTGTTTGTTTATGTTTTTAGTACAGGGTCTCACTATGCAGCTCGGACTTTAGGGACCTTTGGAGCACACGTGTTGGAAAAGCCAGAGTTAAGAAAGTTTGGGAATTTCAGTTGAAAAAGTAGAGCTGGAACACCTGAGGCTGTACTTGATAAGAGATTTTGGTTAAAGTTCAGAAGACCAGAATGCTAATAGAAATTCTACCTACAAGCACCAGGATCATGATATTACTGCTAGGAAGAACTACCTAGACTATTGGACTATAAACTATGTGTGTTATGCCTTAGCAGAAACCTTATTTGCATTTTGCTTGTGTCTAGAGACATTGTCTGAAACTGGAATTAAAGTGGGCTAAATAACCTTGAAGAAGAAACTAAGGCAGTCTCATGTTGAGGCAGTGGTATGGTCACTGCTGGGGTTTTTGGTAGATTTATGTTTTTATGATCAAGAGCAAGGAGCCAAGTAGAATGTTTTAAAAGATTTTTCAGTTTGGCCAGCGAGGAAGCTCCAGGAAAGCTATGGACTCCAAAGAAAGAAGAAAGGAAGATTTTGGCTGCTCAAAAGGAATAGAAAACTAGAAAAGGTGGCCTGAAAGCATCACAAGAAGCAGCTGCACTTCCTCCTTTGCAGCCTCAAAATTGCGAAACTGAAAGACTTTGCTTTGAGAAGAGAGATCCAGAGCTTAATATTGCAGAATGGGGGCGGGGTGTGCTAGGGAAGTTGTTCCTTGGGATTTGATTCATAGGCACTTTATGACCAAGAAAGAAGGAAGTCTGCCTACCACTCCAAATGGCAGCAAACCTTTATGTCATGTACATGATTTAGGCTTATGCAGAATGCAAGCATTGTGTGATCAGAAAGGCTTCCACTCAGACTTCAGAAAAAGGACCACAAGGGCAAGCAGTGTTTCCCTGGTAGGGCAGTGTGTGAAGCTGTGAATGGGGAGTGCACTGAAGACTCCAAAAGGTTGGAGAAGCCAGGAACATGGATCATCCAAGGAAATCCGCAAGGGGTGAGAAAAGTTAGCCAAAGAAAGAAGCAATAAGCACCAAAAATGTGGCAGGGGCAGGGTCAAGCAACAGCTGTGACTCATCCACAAGGCTGACACTGACAAAGGATCTACAAAGTGAGGTACAGGGTTTTGAGATAAGTCCTGAGGGGACTTGACTGACCTTGTCAAATACAAAAGTTACATTTCTTGTTATATGGGTCAGGCTTTCTCTTGGTCTTAACTGTGCGGCAGAAAAGTATAAAATGAGGTATGAAAGTGAAGCCATGGTGATATGCTGAGCTGTGGAAGTCTCAAGTCATCAGATTCAGACATTGCCAGTCCTGTGAATAACCCACTACTAGTGTGGACTACTGGACTATATTGGAATACTTTGAAGAATTCATGTACCTGCAATACTTGGATGCAATGAAGTACCCATCTCTGACAAAACTAAACAAAAAAAAGGAGATATAAATGAAGGACCATTTTATATCTGCATATATCCTGTCTCAAAAAGACAAAAAAAAAATAGTTAGGGTAGATATATAGCTATTTTTTCTTAATTCAATAAGAAGAAAGATTTGTAATAATAGTGTTTGAACGGTATATCATGTCTGCATCCTGTGCTATAAATGACTACTACAAAGACAACAATATGTAATGTATTAATTGTTGTAAATTTCCTACCAACCTGTTTTGAATCTGTCTCAATTTAATTTTTTCTCAATAACATTAATAAAAAAAGAAAATAAAAAAGAAGAATTCAAGCCATTTGGGGTTCACAAGTTGCCACCGATTGCCTGTAATCCTGGAACTGAAACTGTGGGATTGAATGTTTGCCCAACTGGATTTTAGTCTTCTTTCATTCCCATTTCCTGCTATCCTCCTGTTTGTAACTTTTGGAAGGGAAGTGTCTGTCTTGTACCCTTGAATTTGGAAGTATTTAACTTGCTTTTCATTCATACAAGGGTTTATGGCTAAGAATTTCCATTCAGAAGATTCATGCATCATTTGTCTAACAGTGTGATATATTCTTGGAGCAAATTTATAATAGCAAAACACAGTCTAATGAAGTGCAGTTCGTTATTGAATAATCTGATACTCTATAGCAATTTTTTCTTTTTTTAATTTACTTTTTATTTTATTGAAGTACAAATATCAACCAGACAGTTATAAGACACCTTAACAAGACAGATTCGATAAACTAATACATTGCAAAATGTTTTCATATTGTTTTGGTATCATACAAGGTGCATACATGACATTATACTTACAGACATTATTATAGCATATGTCTCTTATCAGTAAATTAAAAGTGTATCTGTTTACTTATCTTATTTTTTATACCTGAATTATATCAAAAATTCAATAATTATTTTCCTAGTGGATGACTATAGTACTAGAAGCCAACATAATATCCTGTTCAACCACCATCAGTGCAAATCTTGCCTCTCATAGGATTATGTAGAAGCACAGCATTTTCTATCCCAACTGTACTGTCTATACACACACATCATGATTTTTTCTTTCTACACCCCTTCCTTTGTCTACACCTGTCAAAGATGGGTGCTCCATTGTCATTCAACTAACTTAGGTGGTTGAACTCAACAACACAATCCAACACAGTCCAGCAATAGTGAGTTATTCAAAGAAGCTGTCGACCATAGCCATTTACAGCTCAGCTTAATATTATGGCCCCACGATGTATACTTCATTTTTATACTTTTCTGCTGCATGGTTAAGACCTAGATAGAGCAAGACTTATATACCAACACATATATTTTGTGTTTCTTTTGTGGTCAGTGAAGTCCCCTCAGGGTTTATCTTGTTGTCCTGTACATTATTCTGAAGATCCTTTGTCTGTGTCATCCATGTGGATGAGTCATGGCCAATGCTTGACCAGTTTGCTCTCTATGAGAGCCTGAGAGAAAGTTTTCTCTCCATGTGACTCTCCCTAGGCACACTGTAGAACTTCAGTCTCTTTCCTCTGTGATTCCATAATCTCCTTGTTCAGAAAATTTGGAGCTCAACTGAGTTTCATGATGTTGCAGTACAGGATCTCCTATGTCCTGAGTCTTCGCTGACCTTGAAAGGCTAGGACCAAAATGTTGGCTGGCCTTGTGGCTCTTCTATTTCTCCAACTCTGATTTGTGAACTTAGGTTGTTAACCATCCAGAAGAAAAGCTGATTAGTATCCTGCAGCATATGCCATTCACTTTGCCTTATCGGACTCAATTGATTTTAGTTGTTGTACGTTTCCTTTTGTATTTCTGCTTTTCGCTTGTTATACTAGGGAGACTAAAAGATATTTACACATGTGTTTCTGGTTTATTTCACTTATGAGTATATGTTCAAGTATAAAGAACTAAGATATAACAGGGCCCTCAAATTTAAAGACCCAATTCAGAAATGGGCATCTGAGATGAATACATACTTCTCAGAGGACGAAATTAAAGAAGCAAATAAATATATGAAAAATGCTCCACATCGCTAGCCATTTGTGAAATGCAAATAAAAACAACACTGAGATATCATCTCACTCCAGAAAGAATGGCTATCATAAGGAAATCAACCAACAACAAATGTTGGAGAGGTTGTGGAGAAAAGGGAACACTTCTCCACTGCTGGTGGGAATGTAGACTGGTACAACCATTGTGGAGGTCAGTGTGGAGACTCCTCAAAAGAGTAGGACTAGAAAT
>PVKA01001405.1:0-147836 GCA_004027165.1 Ctenomys sociabilis | reverse complement strand
CCTTCCCCCTCCTCCTTCCCTTTCCCTCCTCCTCCTCTTCCTCCATGCTCTGCCTAGCACCCTACCCTCCCTCATCCCGGTCCTCTCGACCTCTTTCCTCCTTGCTGCTGAAATAATGAGAATGACAAACTGCACGTAGCGAAGGTCTCCAAAGAGCTCACAGTTCACCAGGGTACCCAATACTGCTGGCAACGTCATCATATTAGTGTGAAAGGAACGTTGTTATCCAGACCCAGAGAAAGGGCAGATGCCTTCGAGGTAATTTTTAATCAGAGAAACTTCCATCAGACCCCTCCTTCACGATGTAGTCACACATTAACCTGGATCTGTTTCAGAAAAAATGGGCAAGGGGCCAGGGAGATGGCTCAGTGCAATAAGCACTTCCCTGGCAAATGCAAGGGCCTAAATTCAATCCCCCGTTCCACCAAAAAAGACAGCTATGCTGGCGCTGGGGTCCAAAGCAAGAAGGGTCGAGGAGTCCTCGGTGTGCAGGCCGGCTGGGCCATATGGCGTCCGACGCACTTGGCTGGCGCAACGGGCTTCAGAAAATGTGGACCAGAGAGTAACCACTGACAAGAGGCCCCACATAAGTCGCGGCCCTTCTCCGCACACTTCTCAGCCTCTGCAGGACGTTGTGTTTAGTTAATGTGAAGTAGCAGCTACTGCTTGGGACGGGAATTAGCACGTCAAGGTGAGGCACTCAGTCCTCGTGACTCTGCCACAGTGCCACCACCGCCCAGGAGGTGATATGGTGGGAGGGGGCCCAGGACGGCGGCTGATAAAGACTTAGATGATAGCCGTGTCGATGATGTACCCTCCAAGCACAGACTCTGGGAGGCCGAGACAGGAGGACTGCAAGCTCAGACGTAGCCTGCACAACTGCATGACTTAGCAAAGCCGTGCTCCTCTAAGAAAATAAATACTGCTATGGAAAGAGATGGGGTAACATAACTGAATGAAAAAGCCCAGGGCATAATCCCCTAGAGGAATGAAAAAGAAGGCCGCTTGTCTGAGGGCTGTGACCTCACACGCACATGTGCGCACACAAACACACACAACCAGATGCATGTGTGCATACGAAAATATATGGGAATTACACAGGTTTTCTTCACTTACCACATACAAGCTCAAGGTGGCTGGACTAGGGGTTGTAACTGTGGATGCAGAATGTGACACTGAGATTAAGAGGGCAGATAAGGGAGCCCCGCCCCGAGTGTGGCTTACAACCCAGATGGAATACAAAAGGAGAGGAGTGGGGGCTGCTGCCTGCTGCCTGCTGCCTCCTTGTGCCTGCGACCCTGCCTTGGAGCCAGAAGGAAACGTCTCCTCCTTTACTGGGGGTGCCAGGTATTTTGTCTCAGCCACCAGGAAGTAACCAAGGCATGGGCATACACTTTGTAGAAATCGATTCCCCGCCGCTGTGCTACCTCAGGAGAAACTGGAAGCCCGCAGGCCTGCTCCCTGCCAGGACCTGCGGCTGGATGTGCACCTTGGCTGGTGATTACCCGCCTGCGGCTCAGTCTTGCTTTTTTTTTTTTTTCTTTTTTGCAGAACAGAGGATTGAACTCAGGTCCTTGCACTTGCCAGGGAAGCGCTTATTCCACTGAGCTATCTCCGCGGCCCTCAGTCTTACTTCTAAAATGGGATAAATAATAGTTAAGTTAAGCCGGGCGTGGTGGCGCAGGCCTGTAATCCCAGCACTAGGGAGGCTGAGGCAGGAGGATTGTTGTGAGTTCGAGACCAGCCTGAGCTACAAAGTGAGCTTAAGGCCAGCCTGAACTGCACAGTGAGACCCTGTCTCAAAAAGACAAAAAAAAAAAAAAAAAAAAAAAATAGTTAAGTCATGTCCCATAACTCAGGACTTGGTGGCGGACGCATGTAAAAAGCCTGAACAGGAGATGACACAACCATGGTTAGCGGGACGCTAGGGCTACCAGCCAGCCGAAGAAAAATCACTGAAAGCATTTTCTTTCAAGAGCCCCCTCTGCTTCTCAGGAGGACGCTGCCCTCCTGTTTTTCATCGTGCAGTTTCAATGCATTTAAACAGCAGAGCAAACACAAAAGCTCCCAGGTAATACACTGTCTGTGGGAGATGCGCATGGACCTCATTTAAAAGTGAAGTGCCTGAGGTATGCATGATCCAGGGACAGAAAGCAGGTGGCCCAGCTCCGTGGGGCCCTGGGCTTATGTCACTACTAGGCCCATGCAAAATGTGAGCATCTGACTTGGATGACACACATCCTGATCGGAGAATTATTTTTAACTCCTCCCTTGCTGACTGAACTCGAGGAACCTCTAATCCGTCCACATTTTGCTTTGCTATATGAACAGCAGAGAACCAAATCATCCTGCCTGAAGATTCCTTGCAAGAAACATATGACTTAGTTTATACAGTCCTTAAACCAAGGCCACGGGATGCAGTCTAAAACCCCCACTCTGCTGCCATTTATTTTAGTGGTTATAAACGTATTTCTTAAAGCTTATGCGAGTCTCACTGAAAACCTCTGCTTGCTTACATTCATCGTCCCCAGAACCTTCCATTTGTCACAGGCAGAGGTTCAGGCATGCCCATCGGGAGTTTGGGCAGAAATGCAGCACGCTCATGTGGTGAGACGTCTTTCTCCCAGCAGCTGGGCAGACTCCTCAGGCCACTGGAAAGGCTGAGGCAGGTCAGCGCGAGCAGCTGGCTGCACCAGGGTCTGGGGAGCCACACAGGACCTCTGCAGCTGGGGCACACTGTGAAGCTGTCCTCACAGGGGCTGGGCCACGAATGAGCCCATGCAATCACAGGAGCTAGGAGAGAATCTGGATAAATGTGAAAACGGAGACAAGACATGAAAGAAGAGAAGATGGAGAACCGGCAACTCGGTCTTTTTTTTTTTTTTTTTTTTTTTTTGGAGAAACCAGGGATTGAACTCAGGTCCTTGTGCTTGCCAAAGCACTTATTCCACTGAGCCATCTCCCCAGCCCCCTTTTCCCTCCACTCTGGCCCACCCTGTCTAGGGACCTTTGACATTAAAGGTGAGATTCAAAAATATCATGAATATTTAATTTTTTTAGGCCAGGGAGATAGCTCTGCAGTCTAAGCATCTGCCTGGCAAGTGCAAGGACCTCAGTTCGATCCCCAGTACCACAGTGCCAGCCCCCTCAGTGAATCAGCCACTGAAAGCAGGCATGGTGGTACACGCCTATAATCCCAGGGCTGAGGAGGCTGACAGGAGAACCATTACAAGTCCAAGCTGTATGGTGAGGCCCTGTACCAAATAAATAAATAAATATTTTTAAAACAAATTTTAGTATTCTTTTTTTTTATTATTTTTTGAAGAACAGGGGATTGAACTCAGGCCCTTGTGCTTGTCAGGCAAGTGCTTATTCTACTGAGCCATCTACTTAGCCCCATCTTTTTTCTTTAAAAAAAAGAATAAGAAATAGTAAAAAAAAATTAGAAATGATACAGAATTTCACTAGACAAAATGATAGGAATTCAACAATAGTTATTTGCATATTGTTATAATCAAATTAATTTTTCAGATAACCAGATGTAAGCATGCAAAATTGGTTACAAAGAAAAGAATAACGGAAAGAAAAAATTTAAAAGAAAAACATTTAACTGTTATTTTCAATAGGCCAGCAGAAATCAGCAGTACAATTATCTGAGCTAGCCTGGGTAATTTTTAAAGCATTATAGTAAAAAACACACTATATATATATTTTATATATATATATGTTTTATAAAACACATCATGACTTTCCTTCACTTCACAAGGCTTTCTACCATCCTGCCACCTTCGCCAGTCCTAGAAGTCCTCCTCCTGGGCCACCTTGCACTGGCCGGGCCACCTTGATGGCCTGAGTTGACTCCACTACTGAGCTTCAGGGCTGGGCGTGGTGGCTGAGACCTGCAACCCGCACACTCAGGAGCTGACTCTGCTGTGAGCTCCAAGCATAGGGAAGCCCTGACTCAGAAAGACACAACTAAAGCTGCCCTCCCGGGGCCACTCTGCCTTTGGGGAGGAGCCAGAAGGTACGCAGTGCCCGATCAATTGAATGAGGTGGGTGCAGACGTGGCATCGTGCTTTGTTCCGTTCTAACGTATTTGGTCCTTGCAGGCTCTCACAGCTCAGACTCAGCGATCCTCCTCTTCTCAGCCTCTGCAGGGCTGGGATTATAGCTGGGATTACAGGGTGTGCCACGGCACCCAGACTCTGGTGGGCTCAGCCAGCCCACTTGTGCTGGGGATGGACCATGGCCCCTGCGCTTGCCGGCGCTTGCCCACACAGGCACCGTAGTCTGCTGGGTTACCTTGCTGGCTCACAACATCATGTTTTAATTTGCCAGAATTCATCAAAATGTTATGATCAGTGAGTACTGATTGCAAAATATGAATGTGTAAATTAAAACAGGTATTTCAGCAAAAGACACGCTGACACTAGTCCCCACCTCGAAATACTGAGGACATTCCACCTTGCTCACACACACGTATCCCATGGTTCCTGCCAAGGGTCTTCCACTGTAATAGTTCAGTTCTCTCAATTCAAAATCTCTTTTATCTTCTCATCACCCTCACATGAGTTGGGAGCAGCCCTGGCTCTGAGACTGCTCTGCCCTCCTTCGGCCAGGGCTGAGATGTAACCAGCCCCCACAAAATCTTATGTGTTCAGACATGGGATTTCTGGAAGACGCTTGGGTCTTGGGGCTGCGGCACTTGCCCATGGATTCACGCCCTGGTAGACTGAGAGCTGGATGTGCTCAGCGCACTAAGAAGGTGGCCCTGGTTGGAAGCCATGGCTCACGCAGGGGTGGATCAGGGGGCTGTGTGCCTGTCCTCCCCTGGCTCGGCCCTTGCCTCTGCTCCCTGGACACCACTCATTTCCACCATGCTGTGTCTGCCGTGGAGGCAGCGGGCCATGGACAAGAGGCCCCCAGGCTGTGAGCCAAGTTACACCTCTCATCCTCTGTCATCTGAACTGTGGGGGAAGGGGATGGTGTCCCAGTGACAGAGGAGCTCCCAAATGCCATTTCTACAAGAATTAGAGGGGCCAGGGAGATGGCTCAGTAGAATAAGCGCTTGCCTGGCAAGCGCAAGGGCCTGAGTTCAATCCCTGGTTCTGCCAAAAGTATAAAAAAAAATTAGAACTGACTGTGTGAATTCACATTTAATGAACACTCATGAGTCCCTCTGCTAGGAATTACACCATATTTCATCATTTCAGATCCCACTAGCAATGCTCTATTGCTTTAACACAAGCAAGATCTCCTTGGCTCCACGCAACATTCTGTGTCCCCACACTTCTAGAAAATATGTCTGTCTTCCATTTTGGAAGGCAAATAATTGTATTGTGGAAAGATCCACATGAAAGAATTTAGAGAAATTTATTTATTTGTATTTTAACTTGAAGAGTGAAAAATAGAAGCAAAAACAGAAAAATGACATAAATAGGGTAACATACAATAATACATGTTACAGATTTTCAAAACATAGCTAATTATATATATATATATATTTTTTTTTTAAAATAAAAGAATTCAACACAGATTAGCAGTCCACAACAGCAGTGGGTTATCCACAGAAGTTGTTGATTTGAGCCATTTACAGCTCAGTATGTTAATATGACTTTACTTCATATACCACCATTTTTATACGTTTCTGCTGGATGGTTAAGACCGAGTTAAAGCAAGACCTATATAACAAGCCTTTCAAGGTCAGCGAAGACTCAGGACATAGGAGAAGCTGTACTGTAACATCATGTAACTCAGTTGTGACCCAAATTTTCTGATCAAGGAGATTATGGGGCCACAGAGGAATGTGATCAATGATGTATAGTGTGCCTAAGGAGAGTCACATGGACACAAAACTTTTTCTCAGGCTTCCACAGAGAGCAAATTAGTCAAGCAATGACTGTTACTCATCCATGTGGCTGACACTGACAAGGGATATACAAAGTACTGTGCAGGGTTACAGGATAAACCCCAAGGGTACTTGACTGACCTTATCTGATACAAAAGTTACATTTCTTGTTATATAGAAAGTTGTTCTTTTAAGGGGGTAATATTTGTAAAGATCTTCGTAGTGCAGAAAGGACTTAGTCCAGTCTGGTCATAAGAGAAGAAGAAAGGGGGAGGGATTTAGGAGTGCCTGGTGCCTGTGGCTGGCAGAGACATCACATGACCACAAGGGGTGACTCATTCTCTAGGAGGAACTTGCTCCCACCCCACCAGCACTGACCACGCCTGCTGCAGAGCTCTGCCCTGCTGACCTACAGCTTCTTAAAGGCGCCCTGGGAGCGAAGCCTGCCACACAAGTCTGCAGCTGCTACTTCACTCCTTTCTTCAAAATGTCATTTAAATGCACTGCCTTGTTCCCCAGAAGTGTCAAGAATATGAGGTTCTTTCCAATGAATAGCAAAGCCACTGGCAGCTGATAACTGCCTTTGTCCCTCTGTGCTGGCCACTACTTTTGCCTTCCAGAACAAATGCCAAGAGTGGTCAACACAGAGACAGTGGGGGCAGCTGGTTTATTCTGGCCTCTCTTCGAGGTCTTGACCAAACCAAGAGGACCTGAGAATTGCCTGAGGTCACAGGAACCTCAGCAGAAACCAGAGCTCCGATCCCATGTGTCCAGCAGAAATTTTCCCCTCTCCGTGACCCTGGCTTTACCAAGAACTATCAGAATGAATCCTCGTGAGGTGAAAGTAGGTTTGCTGGCCCTGCTACCACGGGCAGAATCCCAGCCACCAGTGTCTTAGAGGAGCCTCGGGATAAAGTTAAGTGGTGTGCAGCCTGTGGTCTCTCAAGGAGGAGACTGACTGGAAAAGGGTGCTGGCCACACATGGGGTTGGGGAGCCCAGCAGGGTGGGCTTGGTAAGCTTGCCTTGATAGTGGACTTCTGCCTGATAAGTACTGTTTGCTGAGTGATCCAGAGAGGACAGCCGTGTGCCCAGATCCATCACTGGTTTTCAGGAATTTCCAATCAAATGACTGACGTCGTGATCTTCATAGGCAATCTTCTTTCTTGTTAAAAATAAGCAAGCTGCAATGACACAACAGTGGCTTTTGTTCTCAATCCTCAGATTTAAATTATAGGAAGATAAAATTTCCAATCCTCAGTCACCCCAGGAAGGGTATCCTCCCAAAGTCACCCCAGGAAGGGTATCCTCCCAAAGATCTGGTCTGGTTGCCAAAATGTCTTAGGAGAATGTGTTATCTCTGAAGGTGAGTCTGTTTCCAGTATCTGAGAAAAGTCACAGAAGCAGGGTGCTGTTAGGTAAAAATTACACCAGGACATTGTCTTAAACCAAGCTCCCAAACTAGGCTCCAAGAGATTAGGCTGAAATATCAATATGGGATTATTCATGCTGATGTTCCACATCACCAATCTGAAACTAAGCTGTTTATCTGACCTTTCCAGAAATGAGTCCTTGGGTGACAAAGTTAAGCCAAATTTCCCAAACAGGTGGGCTCCAATCAGCATGATAATAAAGTAACAAGGTTCCCCTGCTTTAACACACACATACACAGACTACGCATGTACACATGCAAGCACACATGCATGCAAGTGCACAAGCAGGCACACACACGCAGAAAGTAACCTTGAAATCAAGTAACCTTGAAATCACCAATCTGCTTTTTGTTGTTTTGTTTTCGTTTTTTATTAATTTTATTGAAAACAAATTACAATGAGACTGCAGATGCAGGGACCAGGGTTCAATGCCTGGCATGGCGTGCTGGCCCCGCCCCCAGGATGCCCTAAAACGCCGGCTGAGACTGGGTGTGGTGGTGCGCGCCTGTAATCCCAGTCTGTACTAAGCACTTTTTTTTAAAGTACACTACACAGAATGACAGCAGGCCTCCGAGAGAGCTCACAGTAGCCTCGACCCTCAGAAAGCAGGTGGCCGGCATAGTCCTCCCTGAGGCTGATGTCAGAGAGAGGCAGTCCTATCAAAAGCCTGCCCATTTTCTGCTAGCAGAATGAAGATAGCACTTGCTGGTGGGTCCCAGGCACTGAGAAGCTGTTCTGAGCACGAGTCCTGGACCTGCGGGTGGACAGGTCATGGCATTCACTCAAGACTGCTGGCCAGGCTCTAATCTGCCCCACAGAATGAGCCACTGCCTGAAGCAGTTCTGTAAATCCTCTTTCCTGAGCAGTCCCCGGGGTCATCATGGCAGCCAGTTAGCAGCCTCCTAGACTGACTTCTCCCCAGTTAACTGGGAACTTCCCCTTGATTTTCATGCACCCACCCTCCCCCAAGCAGCGCCCCTTGTGTCACTGTGAACTCCGCCCCCAGCCCAATCCCATCAAAGTTCCAACCTCTGTCCCCACCTCCCGGGTGTCCAGCTTCACCTTTGGCCACCCACCAGTGTCCAGTAATAAAAGGTTTCTTTGCCTTAACCTGCTTCTCTTACACCAGAAGAAAAAGTCTTACTCTACCAGCCCCTTTATTAATCTTGCTTTTGAATATTCTGCATGCTTTATCATTTTCAGTTTGTGCTTGGAGTCTACAGCCAGATGTTTAAGGGTGTCATCAGTTGAAATTCACAAAGACGCCTTTGAGGACTGGGTTCTGGAGAAATCTCCGGATCCCGCGTCTCCCCAGGAGCCTCAGCGGAGTCCTCCAGAATGCGCAGATCCTCAGGCTGTCTCGCACCCGTGGGCGGGGCTGTGTGTCACAGACGTTGGGCACTCACCTGGGTAAGCACCGGCCCAATCCCTGCTGTAAATCCCGTGACCGCCCCTCCCTGCTCGAAGGCCGGCTTGTTTGCTCATGTGGTACAACAGGAACTGCAGAACCCACCTTTCAGATGCTTTAGTTCCAAGAGCCTCAAAAGCAGCACAAACTGGTATTTCCTGCATGCATTTGGGGCCAGGGGTGTGAGCTGTGAGCTGACCATGAGAATGACCTCATGAACAGTTTTTCAAGAGCGGCTTCACCACTCTTAGCCTGGCCCACTGGACCACAGCACATGGACTTCAGCACACAGAGTGCCCGTCCAGCCACCCCGCACCCGGCCTACACTAGGTTCCTCTGACCGTGCGTGCACATGTCCAAGCCCATGCACAAGAGGGCCTGGGGCCCCTGCAGGAAGAACACTAGCTACCCAAAGTCAGCACAAGTAACTGAGTGCAGGACTCCCAAGACAGGAAAAGACGGAGAAACCACCAGAGACCCTGGATAAAATCGCCTGGGGACTGGTGCGGCCCCTGTGGTAACATGCTGGCCCACCTGAAATCCCAAAGGCCATTTAACCCCGGAGGAAAAGAACTCAGTTCTACCTCTCACCTTTCCTAACAGAATTCTGTTGGAAATGTGAAGATAAGCTGAATTTTGGTGCCTGATGACCAAGCTTGAATGTCATCACAGGATTCACACCCATTAGCTCCAATTCATCCTGAGAATCTGAACGTGGAGTCACAGAGCTACAGCTTGCTCCGGCCTGCCAGTAATTCACACCTGCAGCTTTTGCTAATGGAACAGGTGTGGTACCTGCCCAGCACCAAGGACAGGACACCTGGGTGCAGGGCAGGGGACTGCCCCTGGGCAGCAGGCGTCTCTCCTGATGGCCTGCCTGGCATTCACGAGGGACAGGTGTGGCTCGTGGGCAGCAGAGGTGTCCGGCACATGCAAGGTTCCAGAATGGGCAGCAGCAAACTGATTGGTCAGTTTTACAAAGTGCTCCTTGGCCAGGGAAAAACGCACAAGGAACTCCTGTGGCTTTTGGTGTGCCTGGAAAAGCTGGGCCTCTAGGGCAGGGTCACTGAGTGCAGGGAGCAAACATGAAGAGTGATCACAGTAAACACTAAATCTGTAAGCTAATAGACAGATGATAGATAGATAGAAAGATGTCTTTTACTGTATGTAATACATACATTTTACAGCAAAAGACACCTTGCTATGAATCTGCATCAAAACCCTCCCCCTCGCCTCAGCACACCTACCCCACTCTCCTGGCCCCTTCCTAAGCAGTTCTGGAAACCTCTTCTGAGTGCCCTCATGAGGTATGATTAAAATCATGGTGAATGCTGCTGGCCTCCCGTGGAAGGAAGGACTCCTGAAAATCTGACCCTGGAGCCTCACCAACGCTTTCACTGGATGTGGCACCACGTAGCTCTCACTCTGCCTCAAAGCCAAAATGGCCATGAAAGGCAAACATTTGAAATCAGTTTGGGACATCCAGACAGCCGAAACAAGGCACTCAGGAAAGGAGACGCAGAACTGCTTCAGAACGTGGCAAGAAGGCCAGGGTCTGCGTGTGTGAGACGAGAGGCGTACGCTGACGGGTGCCATGCTGGTGTGGCTTCCTACAGTGAATTTTTAATTTAAATACTCAACATAGTATTCTGTCCCACCTGATGCAAGCCTGTACCAAGAGGGCACTGCTGTGAAACAAGAGTGTGCCAAGGACTGGGGGAGATGAGACGAAGGACCCAGAGTAGTACAGAGCCCTCCACACTGGCAGTGCTTTCCCCGGGATCCCACAGAAGGGGCAGATAGGCCGCTGGGTGTGGGAAGGCCCAGCTCACGCTCAGCTGTGGAGTGGGAACGGGTCCCCGACACTGAGCCCAACTCACACCTGGGGG
Organism: Ctenomys sociabilis; assembly: GCA_004027165.1. Taxonomy (NCBI): domain Eukaryota; kingdom Metazoa; phylum Chordata; class Mammalia; order Rodentia; family Ctenomyidae; genus Ctenomys; species Ctenomys sociabilis. The sequence goes on along the minus strand of PVKA01001405.1, from coordinate 137,260 downwards.
CACAGGCGACTTTCAGCTCTGATGGGGAAGAAAAGGAAAACAGCGGTCCCTGCCGCAGCCCCATCTGGGAGCTGTCCCTATAACCACCTCAGGGTGACTGGATTAATTAACTGGGCTTAATTAGTCACCCTCTGGGTGACAGGCACATGACAGAAAGATTCTTTCTCCCCGGTCAGAGGGTCCCAGCCATTTAGAGGTTCTGCCAAGAAAAAGAATCAGAGATTTTGTCCTAATTACCAAAACTACTACAATTCACAGGAAGAGCTCAGCAGTCATCTGTTCAGGAGAGGACCACCAGCATCACCTGAAGTCGGGGTGCCCAGCTCGGCGTCCCTGCGACTCGTGAGGGCGCCCGCACACGAGCCTCAGGCCTCGCTCCAGTACCACTCGGACAGCAGACTGCCATCAGCCTGGGGCTGCCACGCCTGCCCTCACTTCACTGCGTAGAGCTTCCTCAGGCCGTCAGGGAGGGAAACAGGAAAGGCACCGAGGGTCAGCTGTGTGAAAATACCCTCTTTCCCGTAACGGAGAGAAAGCAGTCCACAGTGTGTCCTTCTGAATTCCTTGTATTTTAAAGTCTCCAACAAGACGGGTTATACATTTCTGCCAAAGAACCCAGGCTTTCTGTCTTCTGAGGCTGCCAAACTCTTGTACTACTGGGACCTGAATAAGACAAAAGAGCCACTCTGACATGTGCCTGTAAAGCCACTGTGTTGAGAAGCGCCTGGCGAACTGGTCAGCCTCAGCTATGCGCTTCTCTGAGTCAACCCCAAAACCACCCCACCAGCCCCGCAGCCTGCAGGAACGCTGTCGTCCATAAAGCCGCTCACAGGGCCAAGAGGTTGGGGACCCACCCCCGCTCCCTGGCACTGCTCTCGGCGCTGCTTCCCATCCGCATGAGCTCAGCAGCTCCACTCCCCCATATCTCCCCCATGCCCTCCCTGCCTCAGAAACAGCGGGCCGTGGACTCGATCCTCTGAAACTGTGAGCCAAAGCCTCTCCCTTATGTCCCTATGTCTCTATGACACACAAGCTGTTACAGACAATGACCATGGGCCCCCAAAGTGGAGATGGGGAACCTAGGTTCACCCTAACCACAGGGAGTGTTTATTGACTTCCATCAGAGAAGAAAATATTTTCAGGACCCATTAGTAAGAGTCATAAAGGTATTTACTAGGCAAAATTTAAAAGCGTACACTCCAAGACAGAGTGGGGCCCCGGAGAGGGGGAACCCTATGTATTTGTGGGAAGCTAGGGGTTCTCGGGGTGAGTGCAATGCCCGAGGAAAAGGCCCAGGTGCCCAATCTTTAAGACCCTTAGGAAGTTTATCTGGAACAGAAAAAAAAACCCTGAAAAATTCTTGTGCCCTGAGTCTGCAGTGTTTTTTAAAGTATGACTCTAATTCTGCAGCCTTCCCCATCTCCTCTCTGTCGGTCCACATGTTCCCCATCCCACTTCAAAGCCTGTGCTTCACAAGTTCCTGGGGAGGCTGCTGGGCTGAGAAAGGAGGAGGCAGGACTCGGGTGAGCCGGTGCAGGACCCCCAGGAAGCTGGGTAGCAGTGCATGCAAAGCGCTCCTGTGACCCGAGGCCTGGGGCAGCGTGCGCACGCAGCGTGGCTTGCCTGATCTCCCGTCCCTCAAGGGCACACCAGCGCACCCTTGGGCCCTGGCCTGGGCCGCCCTGAACACCCCCTGGGAGGTGACCCCTGCTCAGGCTGCATAAAACATCTATTTTGAAGCAAGGAGAGACAAGAGATAGAGTTGAATATCAGCCGTGAAGTGCTCTCCATGCCACTCCTCCAAGGTAGAAATGTCCCAGAGAGGCCCAAGGACACCACAGAAGGCTCGCAGGCCGAGGCCCAGCAGCAGACTGAGCTCCAGGTGACCACGCCACAGCAAACAGCAGTAGTGGAACGCCGAAGCTCGGAGGTCATCAAGACAGCCGTGCTAGTGATCCAGGCCGGCCAGGAAGGCAGGAAAAGACGCTGCACCACAGCTGCCTGTTCAAGCACCAGCTACCAGCAGCTGGCACCCCGGAAGCCAGCCGCAGCACTGCAGGGAGCAGCGTGTGACCTCGTTCCGGCACCTGACAGGCACAGGTATGACACCTCTGCTCCCTGGGATCCCAGAGGTGTCAGGGACAGGGAAGAAGGCTGCCTGCTCAAAACCACCCTGAGGTGCTGTGCTGTGTATTTGGGGATGCCCTGCGGGAGTTGGCTCTCCTTATCTGAGTGGTCTATATTTCCTGACTTCTCTGTGAATTCAATCAACTATGGACTGAAAATACTCAGAAGAAACAAGCTGCTTCTGTCCTGAGGCTACACGAACTCGTCTTTCATACTGGATTTCCCAGAAGAGCAGCATGTCAGCGACCCACGTGGCTCGCACGTCACCTGTGATACAGTGCCCCAGAGGTGGCATGAGAACAGCAGGAGGGCCACGCAGGCTCCATGCAGACACAGCTTTGCACACCACGCCTGGGCATTTGCACAGGGACTGCTGCACTCCAGATCCAACCCGCAGAGACTGAAAACGCCCCCCTGGGTGGCGCCACTTCGGCGGAACTCCTCTTAGAAGCTTCATCCCAGATCATTTCATCCCAGATCATTTCATGTCTTTTTTTCTTTCTTTCTTTCTTTTTTGGTGGAACCAGGGATTGAACTCAGGCCCTTGAGATGGCCAGGGAAGTGCTTATTCTACTGAGCCATCTCCCCAGCTCCCTCATCTCTTTCTTCTGAACCAGTTGTTTTTGAAATATAAGTCCTAATACATGTTAACACGGGTTGTTTTCTTCTCATGCTGGGTGTTTGAAAATCAGGAGATGGTGTTGCTCGTCACAAGTGGCGGGTGAAGGGTACTGGCTTCCAAAGAAGTCGCTGCTAAAATACCCCACTGTACACACCGCAGCCGCCTGCAGTGAATTCTTTGGCACCACAATGTCGGCAAGCCAACCTGACCCTCAGCTTGGCCGCCTCTGGACTGAAGGCCCATGGCGATGCAGGCGAGCGCCATTCTGCATAATTAGCTCATTGCTAATTTGCAGATAAAAGAAAGGAGTCAGTCTCCGTGAAGTTGAAGCATGCGTCCAGGGCTTCCTCATAGGCAAGTTTTAGGGACACCAATCAGCTGAGGGGGGACTGCCCCTGCTGCACCACAGGCTTGCCATGTCCCCTCTCCAAGAGAGAGGGGCAGGGGCCACTCTGTCATCTGTCCTCCATCAAGTCAACACCACCGTTTTCTAGGATAATATGGTTTAATACAACTGTGCACTTTACATAATTGTTATAAATACTTCAAACCAAGCTGAGGGTGGTGCTGCACAGCTGTAATCCAGCACTCAGGAGGCTGAGGCAGGAGGATCCCCATGAGCTTGGGGGCATTCTGGTCTACATGCTGGTTTTAAGACCTGTGTAAACTACGTAGCAAGATCCCATCTCACAAAAATAAATAAAATAAAACCTGCAATTCAGCATTGCACTCAGATTCTTCTCCTTGGCTTTTCAAAGTAACCCAAGGCCTTCAGATTCAGACCTCAAGGAATCTGCTGCATCTGCCCTGACCTGTCCGCGCAGCCCTGCCACCCGGCACAGAGCTTTCACCTGTTGGCGGGCAGCTCTCGGGATGACGTGCCGGGTCCCAAGGCCCGGACAATGAGGCCTTTCCGCACACGCCCTTTCATTACAGACCTGGCCTCTCACTCCACCTAGCGCCACGTGCCAGCTTGCTGGGCGTCTCCTCAGAGATGAGCATCTGCTGCAGCAGTGTCAGCATCACAAACAAGGCACCGCTGAAACCTGAAAGAAACCTTGCAGGTCTGAGCACCTGTCTGGCGGGCTTGTTCCCTTGTCACACCACGGCTGCCTTTCCCAAACCGCCCTCCAGGAGTGCTCGCTGGAGAGAGGGCGATAAAGGAAGCAAGAAAAAGAGGAGAGATTGCAGTGGAAAGAAAAGAGAAGAAGCGTGTCACACACAAAATGACTATGCAGCCGGACGTGGTGGTGCAGGCCTGTAATCCCAGCACTCAGGAGGCTGAGGCAGGAGGATTGTTGTGAGTTCGAGACCAGCCTGAGCCACAAAGTGAGCTTAAGGCCAGCCTGAACTGCATAGTGAGACCCTGTCTCAAAAAGACCGGGGAAAAAAATGACTATGGAAATTCCAAGCGCAGGCCACGTGCAGCCCCTAAGAGCTGGAGCACAGTGGACCCCGGACCACTCTTCCTACACCTCACCCAAGCTCCCCCAGGCCACTTTCGAAAGCAAATCAACTTTCTCCACAACCTATTAGCACCCAGCAGTGATGGTCTGTTTCACAGACCATCAAAAATGCTCAAGGGGCAACCCGCTCGGGCCCCCCTTCTGTCCCTCTCCAACAGAAGTTTTTCTATCCAATAAAGTTTTTTCCTCAAAAAAAAGCTCCTCAAAGACAGAAACAATTGAGGAATTATTGTTCTGCTTCCACAGATGATAGAATCAGGGTTCATGGAAGCCACACGACCAAATCTATGGCCACCCAATGCACGCAGCGTGGTGCCAGCACTTGAGCCTGGGATTTCTGTGTCCAAAATCTTGTCTCTGCACCTGAGATTGCTACTGCTCAGTCCTCCCTCTGCTGGTTATTTTTCTGTGGTTGGGGCCTTTCCACACAACTGCATACTACCAGACATGGCTGGCCCCTGGTTTTTTTTTTTTTTTTTTTTTGCAGTACCAGGGATTGAACTCAGGACCCTGCACTTGCCAGGCAAGTGCTTGTTCAACTGAGCTAGCTCCCTGCCCACCCTACCCCTGGTTCTTCCAAGCTTCCCCTCACAAAGTCTCCCACCTCTGCTTATACCCCTGGACCCCACATGCTCAGACCTCCACTCAGGGCAGGCACCATCAGATCTTTCCATAGACGCATGGTAAGGTGACCCAGGCTCTGAGGAACCACTTCAACTCTGGGGCTCAAAGCTAGGGCATCGTGGACTTGTTTCCAGGCCTGACACCTGTTCCATCCCCTTGTTGCTCCTACCTTAGTGCCCAGGCCCTGCGCCAGTTCCTGTTTCAAAAATGCAGGTCCTGGTGGAGCTGCTCTTTCCAGGAACCTGGAGACCACTGTGCGGCTCTTGGATATCCCCATGTGCAGCAGCCTCAGTCCTCAGCTCACGGTGCTGTGGGTGAGGGAAGCCTTTACGAGGCAGGGCAATGGGAAGGAAGGCAGGCCATGAGGCGTATCCTCGGGGAGGCCACGGGACCCGGAGCCTCCCTGCGCCTTTGCTTCCCATCTGCCAGGAGCTGAGCAGTGTCTTCCTCCATGCTCCCAATTGAAAAAAAAAAAAAAAGTTCTACTCATCTTTTCGGTGAACTAAGTACCTGGCACCATCCTGCAGTCATGGTTTTCTAGGAAGAGATTTAATACAGGATGCATGATTGACAGGATTATTTTATGATACTCACCCAAAGAGTCAAACAGTGTATAAGAGATCTCCCCAAGTGGCAGAGGCCCAAGGGATCCAGCCGCGGGCCTGGGCCCCATGGCAGTGTCCTCCACAGGTCCAGCGGAGGCCTAGAATGGCTCCCACGAGTGAGCACCAAGGATCAGCACCAGGAAGGCCCGCAGCCAGGGGTGGAAGCTTGAGTCTGGGCCAGCGGGGTGCAGCACCAGCAGCACTGGGGCTGGGAAGCCGTGTTCAAGGGAAGGACCAGCGCGCCTGTAGGAGAGCCACAGCCACCCTCGGGGACAGCAAGGACCTGAGCTCCTCGGACTCTGAGACAGCTGAGTTGCTATCGGGGAAGGCAGCAGGAAAGCTTCTCTGAGAGCAGCAGCAGCACATCAGCTGCCCCCAGCTCTGCTGCTGTGCAGCTGGCAACGCCCTGGGGGGCCTGGCCCAGCGGGCCCCACGCTGGCTCAGTTCAGCTGGGCATTAGAAGTTGACTGTTAGTTAACTAGAAAAAAGTCATCAGTGAAACTGCTAGATCCTTTGGTGTCTCAGTACCAGTTCCTGCGTAAAACTGTCAGGGAGAATCCTGTCCCGCCCGTGCTCATGCATAATGCAAGGACAGGCGACACACGTGCAGGAAGGCCGGCAGGGTGCAGGCGCTGGACTGCCCATGGCAGCAGGGCTGTGAGCCAGCACTGGCAAAGAGACTACAAAGGCAGAGCCTGGGACGGGCATGAACAAAGGAAGGCGGACTGGGAAGAGGCACAAATAGGGCAGGAGATGCTGCAGAAGATGAGAGGCAGCTCACCCCGAAAACCCCGCAAGGGCTGATGGCAGGACCCCCTGGCGAGAAGCAGGAGCTGCTCAGGGCCACGCCATCCACAGGGGGAAGCTGATCCTGGCGTGGACACGCCCAATGGGTGAGGCCTACAGGAGGACGAAACACCTGCCCTGGAGGCCGAGGTGCATCTGGCCTGGCAGCACCAGCACCGCGGGACACGGGTGCCTGTAAGACGGCGCACCGGGGGGGGCTTTACGTCATCGCTGTTGCAGCCGGGAAGCAACCCGTGGCCCAGGTCTTTTGTTCCTCTCATTTCTGCTTCCTGCCCATGAAGAGCGTGGTTTTACTCATCACAAGCTCCCATCAGGATGTGCTATCTCACCACGGCCCAAAGAGCAGCAAGGCACCAGACTGCAGGCTACAACCTCCAGAGCTCGAAGGCAAAATAACCCTCACCTCCTAGGCTGGTCGTCTTGGTGTCCTCATCACCAGAACAGAGCATCTGATGCCTTCACCTTCAAGGAGGACAGGTTTGTTTTTGGTTCGTGGCCTTCAGAGGATTCTGTCCATGGTCAGCTGGGTCCGCAGCAGGACATCGGCGTGGAAGGGCATGTGGAGGAGGAAGCCATCTCATGGTGGCTGGGAAACAGGAGGGGCAGAAGAGCCTGGGGTGGAGACAGACCCCTGGGTCACACGCCCAGCACCCAGCCGAGGCAGGACCACCCGGGACAGACAAGTGTGGCACGCAGCGCGGCACCTTCCACACAGAAGAGGCTTGAGGAATGCCGTGGATGCGAACTACGCTACGAAGCTGATTAACGCAGCCACTGAGCCTTGTCTGGTAGCCAGAACCTGATACGAACCAAGAAATCTGCACAACATTGAAATTAAAGCAACGGTGGCTTTATTTGTGTGCAAAATACACTTGCAAGCTGGGAAGCACGAGCTCAGTGGCAGGCATGAAATCTGGCCCGAGCTGCTCAAACAAGAATTCATAAAGCACTTAGCATCCAGCAGGGAGCCGGGAGGCCAAAGCAACGCAGAGACCAAGTCCTGTCATTCAGAACTGGGACCAATCGGATCAGAGCAGAGGAAATTGCTTAAGTCCATCTGAATGCTAAGATTAGGAGGCAAACGTGGTCATGTTGCTGTTTCTCAACCTTGCAAGGCATTGTTAGATTCTGGAAAATTATTCCCTCGGCAGATTCAATCCCCAACCCGGTGTTCATGAGGCTATTTACCCCACCCATGGATCTCCAGCTCAGCAGAGGGGCTCTGCGCCCTTTTGGACCATTCATCTACCAGTTTTACTTTTAGTTTGTCAGTCTAGAACAAAAGACTGTGGACCAGAGAAATGCCATGGGGGGCACAGCCATGGTGAGACAGCAGGAATGGGCCCTAGCGTTGCACAGCGGATGGCTGTTGTACACCTCAAAGCGTGAGAAGGGACAATGTGCGCATTTCACCACAAAGACACAGTACCAGTTTGAGGTGACAAACGTGGCAACTGCCTGCACTGATCATTCTACACTATATCAGTGAACAGAAAATCACTCTGTGCTCCATAAGTTCAGATAATTATTTTGTGTCACTTAAAAAATACAAAACTCATACCAATTCATTTCACATACATTTTGCAGGGTGTGGGCATATGCAAAACTGGGAGTCCAAAGAAACAGGCAAAGTTGTGTGTGTCCTAATGCCAGGTCTCACGAGGAATTGAAACACTGGGAAAACAGGGTGAGCAGTCAGGGATGGCACAGTGGTGACCAACCAGGAGCTTAGGAGGTGTTGAAGCTGCCTCTGCATTCTCTGCGTCTCCTTGGAGGAAGCTGGCTTGCTCCTGGGCTGCAGGAGAACTTAGCATACAAAGTATTTTATGGGAAAATCCGAAAATCCTTGCTAAGTTTCTGACCTCCCCCAGGAGGAGGGGTAGAGAGAATTCAAGAGTAACACTTACGTGTGGTGTTTCCTCAAAGCGCGTACCACACTCTGTGACCTTCATCCTTAGTCTCTCAGGTCTGCTGGTGCTCCTGATAGCAACAGGGAATACAGCTGCCTACAAAGGTCTGTGGCTTGCACACTCACTGGAAAGCTGCAGGAGGGTCTGCTCCCTTAGTGGCCGCAAACCGACATGTGCTCTTGTGGTGGGTCCTCGCTAGTGCAGTGATAATTCCCTCCACTAGCATTGTGTTCGGTGCTATAATTCAGAGATGACTTGGAGCACACTGAAGAATGGACGCAAACGCCACACCACCTGACAGTGACCTGAGCACCCTCAGACTCTGGGCCATAGAGCGTGTCAACCTGCTCCAGGGGGAGACCAAGGGACAACAGTCAAGAACTGGGGCTGAAGTGCAGGGCAAGGGTTGGGGATGGGGTCCAATTTGGAGCCCCCAGGACAGGTGGGATATGGATTGGATAAGAGCACACAGAAAGTGGATGCACGTGAAGACGAGTTCTGAGAAAGGGGCCCAGGACACCAGGACTGTGCCTTGACTGGGGAAGAGGCGGAGCTGTCAGGGGCAGAGGAGCCAGAGGAATGCCCCAGCAGCCACGTGGCAAGCTGGACAGCGCTGGCGGCTCAGGGTGGCAGCGAGGAATCTGCCTGGGCTCTGGGTTTGCCAGCACCCTTGGTTATGCCGTGACTGAGCACAGCAGGAGTGCAGCAGATGAAAGTGAGTCATGGGAAAGCCACAAGAGTTTTTCTGGGAACTTCAGAAACTAAAGTGAGTGTTTTCTTAAAAGGGAAGAGATTTTGCCATTTGTCTCTGTCCCTCTGGGAAAGGGAAAAAGTTACTAATGCCAGAGCAGCAGTTGTCAAGATGCTGCGGTAGCAGGGCTTACAAGGGAAGGCATTTAGTACAGGACTCATATGCACAGGATTATCTTACAATATTTACCTAAGAGTCAAATGTATGTGCTAGAAACCCAGCGAATCCAGCTGAGGGTGGATCCCACGGCTGCGTCCCACGTGAGCCCAGCTGGAGACCCAGAGCCCTCGCAACACCCTCCAGGAGTCTAGTGCGAGGCCTGGAGCCCACAACATCATCTCATGCAAGGATCTGCACTGGAGAAGCCCGAAGGCCAGAAGTGCAAGCTGGAAAGGCTGGGCCAGCAGGGTGAAGGATCTGTGCCGGCAGGCCCGGGGACCCACACTGGAACCAGGAAGCAATAACAAGGGAAGGGCCAGAGCTGCCCTAAAGAGTCTCAGACACAGGGAGAGCCTGGGGTCCTCCACAAGCACAGCCGAGTTCATGCCAGGAGCTGCAGGGAAAGCCTTCTCCAGGGGAGCCAACAGCACCTGCCTTCTCCAGTTCTGCTCCCATGCAGCTGGCACAACCCTCAGGTGGGCTTGCCACACCCAGCACCACGCTGACTCACTTCAGCTGGAGGCTACAAATCGCCCATCAGTCAGCCACAACCCGCCCGGTCAGCTTGATAACCAGACACTCTTCCTTAAACCACAGATCTGTGAAAAGGGGGCATATCCTGATCTGCTCCGACTTACAGCAATATATTGATTATATCTGTATATAATTCTTACCGCATTTATTTCCATACCCAAAGCCAATATTTCATGGGTTCTCAAAATTCAAAGTTAAAATCCCAATACCTTGATGAAATAGCCCAATTACAAGCATCTACCTGAAGACTGAACTAAAGTGCTAAGAGAGCTATCTATAGTCACAGCCCTCGCTTCCCATTAACTTCTAACACCAGGCGCTGGCAGGACCAAGACCCCCTGGGCCCTCCTGCACTTCGGATGCACTCTTCCATCCCTTCAGAAGGCCTCCGGCCACTTGTCCCGTCCTGGTCCTCCTCAGCAGCCATGTTCTCCACTCTTCACCCTGGCCACCCACAGCTCCACCAGAGCCCTCCTCTGGCCAAAGGCCTCACGTACCCTGCTTCTCTACTCTTAACTTCCAACACAGATCTGCCCGAAAGCTCTCGACAGCCACCATGCCACCTTCTCAATGGCAGACTGCACTGAAAGTTTTCTGACACCCAGGCACTATCTCTAACACAAACAAAATGCAGCCCACCTCCCCTCCCAAGCACGGCACACAGCCCCCGGGCCAGCAGCCAGTGCAGTCTTTCCCAGCAGAAGGCTCCAGAGCCTCCCCTCCCCGTGGCATTTCCAGGGGTGTTCTGAATTTCCAGGTCTGTCCAGAGTTTATAGTTTACAGTACATAGGGGCTGCCTCTTCTGATACCCTCTCAAAATCTTTCCAAATTAATTCCCAAGGCTCTTAAGCCACAAGGGCAGGCAATATCACAGCAATGACCCCACTCTCAGTACCAAATTCCGTTACTTTTCTAACACTGCTGAGACAAAATACCCAGCCGTCAAGATTGAAGGAGGAAAGGCTTAGCTCACATCTCATGCAGGTTTCAGTCCACAGGTGGCTGGCTCCCAGGGGGGACGGCAGTGGGGAGAGGCTTTGGCAAGTGTTTTCATGGTGGCAAAAATAGCAAAATCAAAACCTGAACCTGAGCAGCACCTTTCTGCCCTTCCATGGGCTGCACAGGCTGTTGGAATCAGGTGCGCGGATCCAGCAATCACCCATCCTTCAGCACAGCACCCTGAATTCTAGCAGTGCACTGCCAATCAGGCACATGCTCTAGATTCAGCCACCTCTGACAAAGCTCTATGACCATATGAGGTCTGGGGGGATACCTAGACACAAACTGTGACAGGTGTACACCCAAAGGCCCCCCAAAGTCTTATGTGTGCAGATGTGGGTCTTTCAGAAATAGAAATACACTTGAATCATGAGGTTGCTGACCTCCTCAGTGAATCAGCCCATCCCCTCTCCCTCTCCCCTCCCTCCCTGCTGTCCTCCCTTCCCTTTTTCTTCTCCCCTCTTCCTGCTCCCTCATGGCCATGCATTGAGCAGTCCCCCTGCACCAAGACCGTGTGCTGTGCTCTTTCTATCACCAACCATGGGCTGCAATCTCTGAAACCATGAGCCAAAGTAACTGCTTCTTCCTTTCAATTACACAGGTAAGGGACGTTGTCCTAGCAGCAGAATTGGCCCCTAGCAGAGTCAGACGCTCTACCAGACCAGATCAGGGAGGCAGCTCTACAGAGGAGTGGTTGACATTGGTAAGGTGAAGCCCGGATGTTTATTGTGACCCAGAGGAGGGGCTGGGTCACAGGATGGAAGATGGATGGATGGATGGACAGATGCATAAATAAAGAGCCTCCAATCCCATCTATTTTATTTCAGTGAAGTAAGTATAGGAGTTACTTGGTGGAGGAGAGGCCATTATAGAAGGAGAGGTCCGTGAAAGGTAACTATAGGTGTGGCAGTGCACTGGACTGTCGACTTGAGCTACTCAGCAGAAGGAAAGCACACTTCTGGGTATGCCCAGTAACAGGTGTGATTTGGGGAACTATATCTGACTCCTGCCCTCGCTCGCGGCACCTCCCCCGCTCTCCTCCCTGGCCACCATGCACTAAGGACCTCCCCCTCGTGCCCCTCCACCACGATGCTCCTAGAGCCAGCACACCATGGACTGCACCCTGAAGCCGTGAGCCAAATAAGCCTGTCTTCCTCACACAGGTGCGGCTGTCGGTCGTCACATCCCACAGCAGGAAAGTTACTTCTGGTGTTGACGCACCCGGGCGAAGGGATGGGAAGAGCACTCATGTGGCCTCTTTCCGGGTTGTGTTGCAAGAGTGTCCAGAGGAAATTGGCATGTGGGCCGGTGTGGCCACGTGGGGAATAGCCACTCTCGGTGTGCGAAGGTGCCAACCACTCTTCAGGACAGCACAACAGGAGGAAAAGATTTCCTCACTCTCCTTCCTGGAGCTGGGCTGCCCTTCTGTGGCCCTGGCATTGCAGGTTCCAGGCTTCCCGGCCTTGGGACTCCGGTGACTCACACTCCCCCCACCCCATTCCCCTGTCTGTGGACCCAGAGTGAAAGTCACGCTACTGGATTCCCGGGTTCTGAGTCCTGACGACTTGAACTAAACTGAGGGCCCACAGGCTGGGGTCTTCACTGGCCTGCATAGGACAGTGTGACACAAGCCCCCGAGCAAATCATCCTCATATATATTGGTGCCATCCCACTGATTCTGCCTCTCTGGGACACCTTGCTATAAGGTGGGAAGTGAGCTCCAGGCAGCAAGAGAATGTGGACAGAAGCACTGAGCCCACGGAGCAGTTAGCAGGGGAGACACAAAAAGCCACAAGAAAAGATCTTACGGCCAAAACACTGGATCTGAAGCTACAAGTTAAGACTTTCTCCGGACACATTTCAAATGAGAGCCAGCAAAGAAAATAGAAAAAGAAAACAAGGACAACAAATACTGGAATAGCAAAAGGCAATCTCATCCTCCTTCCATCTTAATAACCCCATTTAGCCAGCATCCCTTTTCCTTTCATAAACGACTCGCAGTAGGAAGACAGGGAGGCACTCTGTTCTCTCGCATTATGGCTGAGACTAGAGCGACCCAACGTGATCAGGGCTCTAAGGCTGCCGGCCTCCACAAACATTTAAGAACAGGCACTGCTGCCAAGGGAAAGAGAGTCATTTCATTTCTCTCAAGTCTCATAAGACAAGATACACTTGGCTAAAAGGGTCATTCGGTTGCCAAGGAAATAATAACCTCAGCTTCCAGAATAAATACCATTGTGGTCTCTGTTGCGATTCACAACACCAAGATCACCAGCAAATCCCCGCCTCTCCACAGAGCAAAGGGAGGCTCAGGTGCATGTGCTGATTTGTCAGCCTCACAAGGCAGGCACAGCAGGAAGGACTCAAGGGTCGCAGAGACCCTTAGCGCAGCACTTCCACTACCCATAAACATCTCCTGCAGGAGGGTTTCACACAGAAAACAAAAACAAAATAAAGTGGTTCTTTTGTTGTGAAACAATGTTTATCTAGCCCTGCTTGGCACATATTTCTGTTTTCTTCCTGCTAAAGTAAATCCTCCCATTTCAAGGTACCTGCGTTTCTTATTCTACAGTATCTCTCATGCACATTTAAGAATGTTCTTGCAGCAATATTCCAATCTGTGAAGAAAAACTGATTGCAATAGGTTGCAGACTTACGCTTTCAGACATTAGGACCCAATTTAAAAAGCTATTATTTTCACTGACACCATGTCTAGCAGGAAGCCAGGTGAGGGGAGCCTGGCCATGGACAGTGCACAGCGAAGAAGGCAGCTCAGCTCTGAGCTGCGATCAAGGACAGAGTTGTGTCTCCAGGCTGTGAAAGTCGGCCCTGACAGGATACACCCTGCCTTCTAGCTCCTCTTTGCCACAAAACAAATCTAGGCCTTGAGATCAGAGCAGTAAGATCTGCTGATGTTTTGAGAGAAAAGCACTTAGTACACAGTGCCTCTGGGGCTGCAGTGGTGTTCGCTGGCCATCCACTCTGGGGGTCAGACCAAAGCATCTGTAGCCAGGATGTCACAGGCCACAGCTCACCCTCTGTATCAGACCAGCTGCCACCTGCAGCAGGCTCAGGTCCTCATGGTAGCTGGTGCAGTAAGAACGTGACGCGGGGGAAGAGACCTCACTGCTCACCCTCTCGTCTGGTATTTAGCTCTACGGTGACACTCTGCCCAACAGAGATGGCCAGCGAGGCCAGCCACCACTGGCAGCCAGACACAGCCAGCACCCCTGGGCCAGCTGCAGACTGCTAAGGGAGATGCATGCGCACCGCAGGAGCCTCTGTCACTCCAACAAAGAGTGCTTTCTTTCCTGGGACTCCAGCCTGGCTCCCTGCAGTGAGGACCGAGTGATCTGCTCAGACCCACTTGTGTCCACTCTCCACAGGGTGTGAGCCGCCGTCCCCAGCCCCTGGGCCCCACACTGTGCACGGCTCCACTGTCACTGTCTTAACATCTAAAGGGTTCTGTTGTGGAACTTGTTTTCTCTCCACATGAAATCTGCTGGGAAAATACCCACATCACCAGAAAAGTCTCATAAAAGAAAAAAAAAAAAGCAAATCAACTTTCTTGAAAGGGAAAAGCCTATAGTTTCCTCTTCTCCCAACTCTTCTGAAACAAAACCGGTGAGTGTTCCAGTACTGCAGACACTCCCAAGAGGTTCCACAATTTAATGCAACCCTGGCAAGAGGTCAGCTGGAGCAAACCCTGCGGAAAGGCAGGCCCCATGGGCTCCTCTTTGCAGGCAGCGAGGGTCTGGCGGCACTTCAACTTCTGACCAACAGGCTAGGAACCAGGTTCCCAGGATCCCTTCCTTGCAGTCAGGATCTGTCAGGATGGTTTGCAGAATACAGGAAGACAGACTCTCACTGTTTTGATGTAAAGGCTGCACCTCAGCACTGTGGCAAGGGCCCGCAGCTGCAGGCCCGCTGCTCAGGAGCTGCGCTGGGAGGTGTATGAGCTCAAGGCAGCTTCGGCACCTCAGGGAAGTCCCATCTCAAAACCAGAAAGCTGAGGAGACAGCTCGTGTGCAGGTCGGCAGCTCAGCTCCCAGGCAGGAAAAGCTTGAGGGAAGGGACTGGAGGGCAGGACCGGGGCACAGAGAGAAGCGGCACCCCACGCCTTCACTATCCGGAAGCTCCCGGAAGCCCATGCTTGGGGGTTCATGGAGGCCTCTTCTGTGGGCTGGCATCACCGCCAGGGCCCTGGCACCCCAGAGGTGAGGCACGCTGGGAAGGAGCCACGCCGTTGGGTCGCACCCATGAAGGACTCACTCCTTGCCAGGACGCTCAGCCCCGAAGCAGCGGGGCCAGCTCAGCACAGCTGAGGCACTGAGCCCGAGTCAGAGCAACCTCGCCTCTGAGTTGTGCTTGACAGAAGCGCCACAGCATCACTGAGCCTTGGACACAAGCTCATCTCCAGCACCTCTCACTCGCAGGCTGGGGGACACAAAGCTGCTCTAGGGACAGCGAGCCCTGCATCCTCTGGCTGCAGCTCCCGCAGCCAGGCGCTCACTCCCAGGTAGGAGCCTCTGCTCCACATGCAGGGCCCGCTCCAGGGACCGCTCCGCAGCTGGGGACCAGCAGGCGCCCATCTTTCAAGCTCAGGATCCTGGTCAGGGCTGTGGCCCCTACTTGAGGAGCCCCTGCTGCCCTTTCTTCCACAGAAAACCCAGAGGGTGTGGAGGCGGCAGCTTCCTGCCCTGAGAGGGGTCCTGACTAAACCCCACTGCCCCCAACTCCCTGTGCTGCTCCATCCTAGCGGCCTGAGGGATTCCAGCTCCTTCCCAGGTCAGTAAGCTGTCTGCAGACAGAAGATTCATTGGCAGCCTTGGCGGGCAGGGCTGGTGGGCGCCTCTGCTCTTCCTGGGCTGAGTGGGACCAGAGTCTGCACTTCTCACCTCCTTAGAGTCTAAAGCAAATCCTGTGAAAAAGAGAGGAGGGCAGGGGGAGGGGAGGAGGGCAGGGGGGAGAGGGAGAAAAGGGGAAAGTAAGAGGAGATGGGGAGAGACAGAGAGAGCCAGGCATGCCGGCAGATCCTTGTAATACCAGCAGTGTAGAAGGCCAAGCAGGAGGATCCTAAGTTTAGCCCATCTGGGTAGCTTATTGACTTAGGAAACCTGTGGAGGGCACACCCAGCAGCTCTCCTTGAAAGAGCGACTGTCTCCATTTTGACTGAGCCTGATCCTATTTCCTTGTATTGTTATGTAGAGAGCTGGCTAGGACTTCAGTTTATCCTTCAATTGGCCTTAAGCAATGTGTATTGGTCTAGCTGAGGTGCTGGTGATAGTCTTTGAAGGTGGCATGCGTGTTTCCCTGGTAAGCCTGCTGCTCCTTAATGAGAGCCTGGTGGAGACAGGATGGTAGAGCTAATGCTCCGCGCTGCCAGCTGGGATCGAGCCTCGAGACAGAGGCTATGACTTCCTGGGGCTTGAAAGACTACATCAAAGCTGAAGCCCTAGACTTCCCAAAACGTTAAATACTATATAATGCAGATTACTCTCTCTGAGTATCCTCTCTGCATATGGCAGAGGTAAATGTAGGCCCCACACCTAGCTCAGCTCACAGTAGTCACCTACTTCCCACAATTCTCAGTCCTCAAGCCACTCCCTCACTGAATAAAAACCGGGTGAGGCCCTGGGTCGCTCTCTTGGTTCCGGGAAACCATCTTTGTGGCTGGACCTAGAGCCCCTTGACTCCCCGATGATTAAAAATATAATTTTTTTTTTTTGTCTTTTTGAGACAGGGTCTCACTATGCAGTTCAGGCTGGCCTTAAGCTCACTTTTTAGCTCAGGCTGGTCTCGAACTCACAATAATCCTCCTGCCTCAGCCTCCCGAGTGCTGGGATTACAGGCATGCGCCACCACGCCCAGCGCTAAAAATATAATTTAGTGTCCTCATTTTTGCCATGGGCTGCATGGAAAGTGGTAGATTGGAATCAACTTGATGGGATTCCAATAACGTAACTTTGGGATTATAAATATTGGTTTCTTGGAGTGAGACGAGGACCAGGAAGTGTCTCCTACAGAAACCCAGTCTCAAAATTTTATTAGGTAAATACAAAAGACTGAGTAAGGATACTGAGGCAGCAAGGAGAGAATAGCTGATCAACTGCGTCGCCTGAGAGGTCCAGGAGCTCTGTCAAGCGCCTCACAGGCCGCATCCCGGGGCGGCACACCCTTGCCTCTAAGGTGCTGTTCACTGCATCAACTTGAGGTGCTGGCAAGTTTTGCAAGTGACTCAGCAGGGCCAGGGTCCTCACCAGGTAAACACCCCGAGCCTGTGCCAGGAGGGCTTCCAGGTGGGCCGAGGGCTGCCGCTGCACGGGGCAGGCAGCCTACTTATAACTTAAGGTAGGAGAAGAGGTTCGCTCCACCTCGCCTCCCTCGGCTCCTGCTGCTCCATCTGCCTTCACTGCCAGCCATCATGCCATCCTGCCTTGGAGCCAGCTGACCGTGGACTGCACCCTCATGAAGCCATGAGCCAGGTAAACTTTTCCCGCTTCAATTAGACGTGAGGTGTTTTGTCTCAGCAGCAGAGTGGGGAGGAGGACGAAGGGGCACCTTGAGGGTGAGACACGGCAACACCATTCACTCATAGCTTATTTAGACACAGTAGGCAGTTAACACCCATTTATGCAGAGCAGTTTGTGATCATGCCTCCTGTCTGCTCCCCTTTCTCCCCGCCAGCGTCCTCCACCCCGCAGCATCTCTCCAGCCATCAATTATTTACATCAGTCTCTGTGATTCCCCATCCTCTTGATGTTCAGGAAATCGAGCTGTCCCTCTGGGCTCCAGGACCCCCCTTCTGCCTGCTTTGTGGCCCTGTACACAGAGGGATCGCATCCTGCTTCAAATCAACAGGCCCAGAAACTCCCTGCCACACCTCACGTAAGTGTTTGGACATGCCCTGGAAAGGGCCTTGGCTGGCACCGCCTCCTTCCACAGCCCTGTGGGGGGGAGGTCAGCACAGCGCCCATGCCCGGGTCTTAACTGGGCAATGCCTGCTTTTAGGGGTGTGGCCATGGAACCCTACAGATCACCCACTCTGCCCACCACCTCCACTCTAAACTCATGCAGTGCCCCAGTGCCAGCACGTGGCAGCCCGCATGGCACCGCCTGGCCCACTTACCAGGGCTCAGAGGCGCATTTCACCCACAGCGCTGCACAGCATCACGTGTACCCGGGCGAGGACGACATCAAGCCCGGCTGCCGGGAGGTGGCGTTTGGGAGTAACCACGTTTCCGTGGGGGTTACCAGCCAGCCAGCGCAGGACACCATGTGCAGACAAGCTGAGTGGCCCTCTACCCTCTGGCTACTACAGGGATCGGCCTGCTTTGCCCCTGCTTGCACCCGCTGCCTCTCATGCTGGCCTCACAGGCCACTCTGGATCTACTTCACATGCAGTCCGGGCTCACGTTCATTTAATTTTTATTGTCTGTTTCTGGCACATCAGGATAGCATTCCTGAGGGGAGCTGGGACAGAGGCATCAGCGTCTCCGTCCTCCTCCTCTTCCCTTCCCTTCCCCACACCTCAGCCTGCTGCCCTTCCGCAAAGGCCCCTCTCTGCTTCCTGTTGTCTGTCTGCCAGTAGCTGCTTTATACTTGGGAGCCAAACATGGTGGTGCACTCCTATGACGTCAGAACCCAGAAGGCTGAGACAAGAGGCTCGCCATGAGCTCAAGGCCAGCCTGGGCTACGCAGCGAGCTCAAGCCCAGTTTGCACTACACAGCAAGAGCCTGACTCAAAAAAAAAAGAAAAGGTATTCATGCACTGGGTGCTCAGAAAAGAGCACCCATGAGGCACTCAGCTTGCGCGTCTGGCTTCCAGCTCACATCACGGCCACAGTGCATTTGGCTCCTGGCGCTGCCATGCACTCTGCGCCCTCCATGTCCTGCTCTGCTCCCCAGCTCCACGGTCGGGGTTGCCCAGCTTCCAGGCTCCTCCTGCACCTGCATCCCATGATGCTCCTCGCTTCCGTTTGGAAGGATTTTTTTTGGTTGGCTCAGGCTGCCTTAAGGGGCGGGTCTGATGAGGCATGTGGAGCTGGGGGTGGAACCACAGTATCCTGCACCTGACTGTGTTTGCATAAGCAAGCACTTAAAGGACTGAGCTACCCGGCAGGCCCCCCCTTGCTTCCATTTAGCAGCGTGGCACAGGGCAAAGGCACAAAGGGCTGAAGACTGGCCGCCAGAGTCACACTTCCAAAGGCTGGCCACTCCTGCAGAGGGCTCTTGGCCTCTCTAGCCCTGTGCTGCCAGGCAGCAGAGACAGCACAGCATGGAGACCAGTGCCAGCACCCCCCAAGCAGCCTGAGCTTCCTCTGGACAGGTCCACATCCATTTGAGTCACCACCTAGTGCTGTACGGCCTGCAGGGCGCCACCTGCCTTTCATGTGGCCGCCCCTCCTTACAAGGACACCTCCCTCAGGTGAGAAAGTGTCACCTCCCACTCAGGGGCAACCTCGAGCCCAGTGACTAGCAGACTGTCCACAGTGCACTGTTGGGTCCTCGCTGGTCCAGGGCTGCCTTCTTCAGCCACAGAGCACGGGGCCCCCCTGCCTGCACCGCCTGCCCCTTGGTCTGTGCCTGAGACTGAGGCGGCAGCACGTCCAAGCCTGGTCATGGGGGCCACCTTTGCCCCTCCTTGGTTCTGGGTGATTCTCTTCACAGAGCTCTGCTTAGAAGGAAATTAAACAATGCATAATAGACATACAGTTCCTGGGTGAGCTGTTTGCAGCCCTTGCTTCACAAACAAATCCCCAGGCCCAGAGGTGCACAGCTGGAATCCTAGCTCCTTGGAAGGAAGGCCAAGAAAGACCATCACCACCAAACCCAGACTTCCAAGGAAAACTGCCCCAACATAAGAGAAAGGGCTGGGGCCGCCGCTCAGTGTGGGGTACAGCTTAGCACATGCAAGGCCACCTCCCACCCCGGCACCACAGAGAAATGACTACCAAGATCACACAGGGTAAACCCTAGAGATGAAAGTGCCGCGGAGGCAGTGCCGCGAGGGGGTACAGGCCACGCTGCCCAGTCCTGTCTTAGTCCTCTTTCTCCCAGCAGAGTCCTGGTGCCCCCTTCAGCGCCAGGAGGGAGGTGAGCAGTGTAGGATCCCAGCATCCATATGGTGAGGGGCAGGCTGCAGAGCCCCGGGAGCCGGAGAATGCCTGCTCTGGACCCGTGAGAGGCTGCTGTGCCGGAGGACAGCTCCCCCAGCTGGGCTGGAGGACTCAAGGCAGCTATGGGTTTATAGTCTTCCGCTTTCTTATCTGAAATCATTACACTGAGAGTAATGGGCTGCCTTTCCTCTGGCCCTGCACAGCCCTCGCTATCTCCTGTGACAGAATGAAAGGCTTCAGCCCAGAAGCATATTTTTTCGAATGAACTTGCAGGACCATATCTTTTCAGCAGTGTCTTCCTTCTCTGTCTCTGCCAGTAGCGTCCATGTCTCAGCCAAGGCCTCAGTGTGCGGCCCGTCGTCCGGACGTCGGGCTTGATGCGAGGACGCAGAGATTGGCGCTTATGTTCAAGGCCCAGGGCATTTTTCTCATGCATTGTTTCACTAAAATGCAGTGTAGAGAGAAAGTACAACCTGGGGGGCAGGCAGGTGCTCTGCAAACACCCAGATTCGACCCGGGCCCGAGCACGTCCTGATCCCCTCTGCGTGCCCCGCCTCGTCCCCCCTGCAGCAGCCTGACCTCGGTGCAGGGCAGCAGAAGCAGAGCCGCAGCCCCCAGTGCGGTTCCAGAAAGCAGTGCGTGATTGACAGGGCCTGCTACCTGGTGGCTGTTGGCAGGTGTCATTAAGATCCATTTCCTTTTCGTTTATTTTGCCTAAATCTGTTAAATTTTTTAGCTCCCAGAGTCAAGGAGGCTTAACGTGATGTTTAGGAAAGTTAAAAAACAAATCACTTCTCCGTGTTTACCACCCTGAATGCCCCAAATGAGCGGGCGCTTCCTGAGGTCAGGGCTGCTGAGCGCCCTCTCGGTGCTGCAGAGTCCTGGTCGGCCTGCAATCGGCTCCCCTGTCCGCGGCTCCAGGAAAAGATATTTCTGTTTAACAAGCGATTAAGTATCCAAAACACTTTTGAACACATAATTACGAGGTTTTCTTTGTGGGGGCCATGGGGATTTCCGTGGGGCAGCAGCGCCATCTCGTGGCCAAGAGGAACATCAGCAAGCTGGAAGTGCCTTTGCCTTCCATTAGAGAAGAAATTGTTCTCAAAGTCTTGGGGCTCCCTCCGTCCCTGGGGAAGGAAGGCGGGCAGTCAGACTGTGGAGCCTGGGGACAGATGGGGACAGTTGTCCAAAGGAGCACGTGTTGCTAGCTGCATGAAGAAATAAATGCATCTATGCATTTGTAATCCTTTCTGAGGTCTCAGCCCTAAAGTGACCCCATAGCGCACAGTGACGCAGTCCTAAGGCCTGGCCACTTCTGACCAAGGCACCAGCCCGCCCGGCTGCGCCAGCCCACAGCGCAGCAAACGCAGGGAAGGAGGCCTGCTTGGCAGAGGGACCCTGCTGCCCCGGCCTGGACTGGCTCCAATGAGGGACTCAGCCCTGGAGTTCCTGGGTGAGCAGAGCACCTGAGCCGTCACAGAGCGTCCAAAAGTACAAGTAGGCACCTGAAATTCCTCAGTAACTCTAAGTAAAATGCCGATAAGCCTGTGAATCACTCCAGCTCCCTGGACCCCAACAGTGGCTGCTGGGTGCACGAAAATGTGTCCAGGCCGTACATGCCACAGATGCCTGCGAGGCCTGCCACCCTCTCCTGAGGGCGTGGCTCTCTGCGCCCCCTTTGCAGTACCTCCTACCTACTCTCACGGCCTGCATGTCTCAATGGGGCTCTGTCCCCAAGGGCACAGAGAAATAAAGACCAAGGAAGTATGAGCTGCCTCCTGCTGGCGCAGGACCCGCTTCCCTGGCGCAGGGCCAGCAGCCCCCCACAGGAGCAGCACGAGGACAGCCTGACCCCTGACCAGTGCCCCCAGGTGGCACAGGAGGCAAGCACTCCATCATTGGCCCAAGACAGCACACACGGAATCCTTCTGAGGGAGAGTGGGAGAATGCAGGGAAGACACGAAGATGCTATTGTCTGCATCGGATTTTGAGCCCACGCAATGCCAGATGTGCTGGTGCTGTTAGGGCAGTGCTGAGCACCAGCTGCGTTGGGGACCAAAACCTGCGTGCGGAAGGAGGCCCAAGCCTCTAGGCTTGCTCTGGAACGCTGCCATTCCTCCTGCAGGAGAGCAGGGCTCCACCCAGGTGCACAGGCTGGCAGCTGCCTTTCTACCGAATGCATGCCCCAGCCTACCCTGCCTCCTCCTGCTCAGAAGACGTTTGTCTTGGTCTAATCAGGAAAAATCACGACACTGCACTGAGAAAACCGTTGAACTTAACCTAGACAACACACTTGTGACTGTGCGTTTCTTTTCTGTTTTCTTTTTTTTATTTTAAAGCCAATAATAAAAGAAGACAATAAAAATGATGCAGAATTTCAAAACGAATTCATAGGAAATAATAATAGTATATTGCATATTGTTATTTTCATAGTAGTTGCTCAAAGTACCAGGTACAGGTATGTAAAACTGATCAGACAATATAAGCATTAACTATTATTTTCAATAAACTAATAGAGATTACTACAATTATCTTCTCCTTTCTTTCTTTTTTTTTTTTTGTCTTTTTGAGACAGGGTCTCACTATGCAGTTCAGGCTGGCCTTAAGCTCACTTTGTAGCTCAGACTGGTCTAGAACTCACAACAATCCTCCTGCTTCAGCCTCCCACATGCTGGGATTACAGGCCTGCGCCACCACGCCCAGCCATATCTTCTCCTTTCACAACGTCCTTTGTTCCTTTTGGATCCTATTTACTCCTTCAGGTTCTTGCATTAGCAAGACAATGTTCTCACACGCAGCGCTGATTTATTTCACTTACGTGGTCTCTAGTTGCATCCATTTACCTATAAAAGCCTTGAATTTAACTCTCTTTACAGCCGAGCGGTACTCCAGGATATTAAAACACCGCATCTTCTTTGTCCATTCCTCAGGTGATGGGCATTGGGGTGGATTCCACGATTCAGCTATGACAAACTCTGCTGCTATAAACATGGACGTACATGTATTGCTGTGGTGAGGTGTCTTTAATTCTTCAAGGAAAATACCTGGGAAGGGAACAGCTGTGTTAATGGGACCTCTAATTCCGGCTTTTGAGGAATTTGCACACTGATGCCCACAGTGGCTGCCCCCACCTGCACTCTCACCAACAGTGGAGAAGGTGTCGTCCCCACAGCCCCTCCAGCAGCGCTATTGGAGGACTTCCGATGGCAGCCACTCTCTGTGCTGTGTTGATTTGCATTTCTCGAGTGGCCGACCACCCTAAACATTCCCCTGTATTAATTTGCCATTTGTATTTCTTTCACTCAGAATTGTGTATTCATTTCAGGAGCCATTCTAAGCTCCTTTTCTGATTGCTTGTGTTTCACCAGCTTCCTTAAACATTCCAAAACCGTTTCTTTTCTTGGGGGTAAAAGGGAGTACTAAGGATTGAACCCAGGCCCTTTGCAATAAGCTATATCCCGTGCTCTGGGAGGCTGGGATGGGAATATTGCAGTTGTAGGCCTTGTTTCAAAATCAAAGACTGAGCCATCTGCCCCAGTCTTTTATTCAGAAACAGAGTCTACCACCGCAGACTTCCCACCCCAGCCTCCCAGAGCACTGGAATCACTGCAGTGTGCCCGCAAGCCTGGTTATGAAACTCAGCTTCCTTAGTGTAACGTACAATATCAGGGCTCCTCACCTCAGAGTAACTGATTAAGACCAACAGCAGCGTGTTGGAAGTGTCTGGCCCCAACACAGGAGTTATTTGCTTTCTGATGTTTTATTCTGAAACACCCAGCGTAAGGGGTGTTCACCGTAAGGAACCGGGGAGCCAGTCCCGCAGGTAGGTCGCGCCTGCGCTACCGTCCTGATGCCATACTCAGCGTTTTCCAGCAGCTCTTCCTCACTCCTCTCTCTGGTTTCCTTTCGCTGTACATTCACCATTCTTTACTGATCCATCTCAAAGCTACACATACACGCCAAGTGCAAGGGCCTGCCAGTTAGCTCAGTTGTCATCGCGCCTGCTTATGCAAATGCAGCCAGGCCCAGGATGCCCTGGCTCGATCCCAGCTCCACACGCTCACCAGACCTGCCCTGAAGGCAGCCTGAGCCAGCCCACAAAGAGAACATTCCTCCCATAATCAAAGGGCAACGCTGCCACAACCGGAGAACCAAGTAATGAGTCAGACACTTGGTTCTTTCAAAAAATAAATAAAATTGATATGCCCTTAGCCAACCTCATTTTGAAAAGGAAAGAAAAATTCAAATTCATACATGAGGAATAAATAAAAAGGTTGAAATCAATGCAGACCCTATGGAAATGTAGAAGATTGTTAATTCCTATTTCCAAAATTTTTTACTCTCAAAGTATGGAAAATACAGAAGAAATGGACAGATTCCTAGATACATATTGAACTGCCAAAGCTAAATCAAAGAGATATAAAAATTCCAAATAACCTTGTATCTGTCAATGAAATTGACAATGTAACTAAAAACCTACCAACAAGGAAAAGCCCAGACCCTGATGGATTCACAGCTGAATCCTGCCAGACACTTGGAGAGGACCTAACAGCAACTGTGCTCAAACTCTTCAGTGCAATCATAAGGGATGCAATTCTTCCAAACTATTTCAGGGAAGCAAGTATTACTGTGATACTAAAACCAGAGAAGGACTCAACCAAAAAAGAGAACTACAGGCCAATCTCGCTAATGAAAATAAATGCAAAAATCCTCAATAAAATACTAGCAAAAACAATGCATAAATCATCAAGATTATACATCACAGCCAACTGTGATTCATCCCAGGAATGCAAGGATGGTTTAATATAAACAAAACCATAAATTTAATAAATCCTACATCAACAGAGCCAAAGACAAAAATCACATGATCCTCTCAATAGATACAGAAAAGCTTCTGACAAAGTTCAATATTTATTCATGATAAAAATACTACAGAAAATCAGAACAGATGGTCTTTAGCTGAACCTGATAAAAGTCATCTATGACAAACTAACAGCCAACATCATGCTAAATGGATAAAAAGTGAAAGCTTTCACTTTAAAATCAGGAACAAGACAAAGATGCCCACTGTCACCACTCCTGTTCAATATATTTCCAGAAACATTAGCCAGAGCAATTGGACAAGAAAACAAAATAAAAGGAATAATGACTGGAAAGAAAAAAAGTGTAATTACCATTATTTGCAGATGATGATATGATACTGTACCCCAAAAACTCCATTAAGAGACTTCCAGATTTAATAACCAAATTAAGTAACATAGCAGGGTACAAAGTCAACACTTAAACATCAAGAGCATTTCTCTTTTTTTTTTTTTTGTCTTTTTGAGACTGGGTCTCACTATGCAGTTCAGGCTGGCCTTAAGCTCACTTTGTAGCTCAGGCCGGTCCCGAACTCACAACAACCCTCCTGCCTTGGCCTCCCGAGTGCTGGGATTCCAGGCCTGTGCCGCCACGCCCAGCTCGAGAGCATTTCTATCACAAACAACAAATGCCCTGAGAAATGATGGAAACCACACTTCACAATGACACCCCCCAAAGTGAAATATTTGGGGATGAATCTCACAAAGAAATGATTTATACAGTGAAATTATGGTACTCTGAAAAAGGCGATCAAAGACAATTTCAGAAAATGGAAAGATATTCCTTGCTCATGGATAGGAAGAACCAACATTGTGAAAATGGCCATATTCACAAAATTGTTATACAGAGTCAATGCAATCCCAATTAAAATACCATTAGTATACCTCACAAATCTAGAAAAAAAAAAAAATTTCTAAAATTTGCCTGGAACCAGAAGAGACCTAGAATAGCAAAATCAATCCTGAAAAATAAAGGAAAGGTTGGAGGTATCACAAGTCCTGATTTTAAATTACACTGCAAAGTTACTGTGATAAAATCAGCAGCACTAGAAAAAAAAAAAAAAAAAAAAAAAAAAAAACCCAGACCTGAGGATTAACAGAACAGATTAGAAGATGTAGACATAGAGAACTTCCAGGCCCGCTGCATGAGAGAGACCTTCCCCAGTGTTCTCCAGTTCTGTCCCACCCGTCCAGCACAGCCCACCCTATAAGTGAGAATATCCACCACCCTTTTGGGAGCCCTGCAGACCCGCCAAAGCCCAGGCCCAGTGAGTGTGTGGGAGAGCTTCTGTGTTCTCCTGCCTCCCCCTATACCCGTCCAGACCCAGCTCAGGTGTGGCATATAGGTCTGGAGTGAAACTCTGCAGCTGAAGTCCCTGCAGTGAGACTAGGGTCAAACCCACACAACTAATCCAGCAACAGAACATCTTGCCAAAGGGGCACAACAGGCTCACCTGCAAGGACAGCAACAGGAAGGAGCTGAGCACAGCAGCCAGACCCAAGCCAGGCACAACCATATGAATGAGATCTTGGTATATTGATGCCTAAATTTCATATATGCTAAGGCTATAACTGCACCATAGCTCTACACCAAAAATCAGAGGTCAGAACTACACAAAATGATAAAAACAAAGACCAAAATGCAATCTCAGGCCTTGAGTCCACCTAGAACAAGTGCAGAGGACGCTAGCTCAGCTGAAATGTATGAATTAATAGCGTGGAAGTAAAGAAACAACAGCAAAAGGATAGAGAGGAACTCAGAGCATAATTTATTTCTGAAATAAAAAAAGAAATGTCTGAATTCATAGTACCCAAAGTAAAGAAACAAATGCAGAAACATATGGAAGAAACCCAATCTGAAAAAACTCTGCACTAAAAGAACTAATAACTGCTTCTAAAGAAGACATTTACAAAAAAATAGAGGAAATTAGAAAACAGAAAGTTTCTTTGGATGAGAAATACAGGAAAGAAATAGATCATTTGAAACAGAGTCAAAGAGATATAGAGGAACTTAATTAAAATCTCAACCACAAGCCTGCAAAACCGTTTGAGTGAAAATGAAGATGGAGTTTCAAATCTTGAAGATGCTGGTGCAGCTAGTGAAAAGGATCTCTTAAAAACAACTAGGATGCAGGGAAAAATAATTCATCACATGCAAGATGATGCCAAGATGAGACTAATAGGCATCGATGAGAAAGGAGTCAATACAAATGATATAAAAAGAATATGGGCAGAAGCAATAGCAGAAAACTTACCAAATATGAGGAAACAATAAGACATTCAGGTAACTGAAGCACACGGAATACCAAATAACTTCAACCCAATTAAAAGCACACTGAGACATATAATAGTCAAGATCCCAGAAGTCCAGCACAAAAACAATATATTGTAAGGCACTAGAAAAAAGAAGCAGATCACATTCAAAGGAAAAAACCCATCAGAATTACAGTCAACTTCTCTCACAAACCATGAAGGCAAAGAGAGCATGGAGCAGAGTACTTTAGGTCCTCTATGAAAACAAATTCCAGCCCAGATTATTATACCCTGCAAAACTCTCTTCCAAGTTTGATGGAGAAATGAAACACTTCCATCAGAAAGAACAACTAAAGAATTTCATGATGACAAAGCCAGTCCTACACAGACTACTGAAAGATGTTCTAGAGAAGGACCAAAATGATCAGAATTTGACCAACAAGAACAGAAAGAACCCACACAATAGAGTAAATAATTAAACACAGGAGAAAAAAGAAGTAAACAACAGCAGGTAAATAACATGTCAATCGTAAGTCAACAATTTCTCAATTACAACCATCAATGTAAATGGACTCAATTCACCAATAAAGAGAAATATATTGACTGGCACAGTGGAATAGGAAACAAAATCCAACAATATTCTGCATAAAAGAAACACATTTAACTCAAAAGGACATTCATAG
This sequence comes from Ctenomys sociabilis, assembly GCA_004027165.1. Taxonomy (NCBI): domain Eukaryota; kingdom Metazoa; phylum Chordata; class Mammalia; order Rodentia; family Ctenomyidae; genus Ctenomys; species Ctenomys sociabilis. The sequence goes on along the minus strand of PVKA01001405.1, from coordinate 109,742 downwards.
GGTTAAATTCAAAGGATGGAAAACAATACTGCATGCCCCAGCAACGCAGAAAAAAGTGAGGGAGCGGGGGTAGCAATCTTGTTCTTATATAGTCTCAACTTCAAACCAAGAATAATCAAACAAAATAAAGATGGCCACTATGTACTGGTTAGGGGAAAAATTCAACAGGAAAAGGTAACACTCATAAATATGTATGTAACAAACATGGGAGCACCCAACTATGTAAAACATATCTTAATGGACATGAAAAATTTAATATCCAATACCAAAATCTTAACAGGAGACCTGAACATACCCTTATCCAAAAAACATAGGTCAACCAGACAAAAATTAGCAAAGAATTAGCAAAACTGAACCACAGCCTGGAACAAATGGACCTGCTAGACATACACAGAACGTTCCACCCAACCACAGCTGAATACACATTTTTTTCAGCTGCACATGGGTCATTTTCTAAAATAGACCACATACTAGTTCAAAGGTCATGCTTAAGTATATGCAAGAAAACAGATATTATCCCATGTATATTATCTGACCACAGTGCAATGAAATGATATAAATGACAAAAGAAACCAGAAAAACCCGCTAAATTCATGGAAATTAACCAACACCCTACTCAGCAATCAATGGGTTACGGACAAAATTAAACAAGAAATTCAAAAATATCTACAATTCAATGAAAATTTAGCCATGACTTATAAGAATTTATGGGATGCAAAGAAAGCAATTCCCCAAGGGAAATTCATAGCTATGAACTCACACACTAGGAAAACAGAATGGGAACAAATAAACACCCTAATGCTACACCTCCAACATCTAGAAAAGGAAGAGCAAACCAAACCCAGAGCCCAAAGACAGGAAGAAATCATAAAGATTAGAGCAGAAATTAATTCAACTGAAACAAAGAAAACAGTTCACAGAATCAACTAATCAAAAAGCTGGTTCTTTGAAAGACTAAATAAATTTGATAAAGCATTAGCCAACCTCATCAAAAAGAGGAAAGAAAAAATTCAAATACAAGCAATAAGGAATGAAAAGGGTGTAATCATCACAGACCCAGTGGAAATTCAGAAGATTATCAATAGTTACTTTGAGAATCTATACACTCACAGAATACAAGACACAAAAGAAATGGACAAAATTCCTAGAAAAGTACAAATTACCAAAACTGAACCAAGAAGATATAACAACTCTCAGTAACTCAATAACAACCAATGTAATACACAATGTAATAAAATACCTCCTGACAAAGAAAATTCCAGGTCCTAAAGAATTCACAGCTGAATTCTACAAGAAATTTACAGAAGATATAATCCCTACGCTCTCAAACTCTTTAATGAAATTGAAAAGGAAACAGTTCTCCCAAAAATCATTCCTGGAGTCAATTATTATACTGATACCAAAACCAGGGAAAAACACAACTAAAAAAGAGAACTACAGGCCAATCTCCTTCATGACATAGATGCAAAAATCCTCAAGCAAATAGAATGCAGCAAATCATCAAAAAGATCATACACCATAACCAGGTAGAGTTCATCTCAGGGATGCAAGGAAGGTTCAATATTCAAAAATCTATAAATGTAATATACTATATCAACACAACCAAAACTAAAAACTACATGATCGTCTCAATTGATGCAGAAAAAGCTTTTGACGAAGTCCAACACTCATTCATGTTCAAAGTCCTACTGAAAAAAGCCGGGCGTGGTGGCGCATGCTTGTAATCCCAGCACTCGGGAGGCTGAGGCAGGAGGATTGTTGTGAGTTCGAGACCAGCCTGAGCTACAAAGTGAGCTTAAGGCCAGCCTGAACTGCATAGTGAGACCCTGTCTCAAAAAGACAAAAAAAAAAAAAAAAAAAAAAAACAAAGTCCTACTGAAAATTGAAAAGAAAGCCTCCACTTCAATCTCATAAAAGCCATCTATGACAACTCAATGGCCAATATAATTCTAAATGGGGAAAAGCTGATTATCTTTTACTCTCAGATCCAGTACAAGACAAGGATGTCCTTTATCAATACTCCTATTCAATATGGTTCTGGAATCATTAGCTAGAGCCATTAGAGAAGAGGGAGAAATAAAGGGAATAAGAATAGCTAAAGAAGAAGTTAAATTATCATTATTTGCAGATGACATGATACTTTACTTGGAAGACCAAAACAACTCCACCAAGAAGCACTAGAATTGATACACAAATTCAGTAGCATAGCAGGATACAAAGTCAATACCCAAAAGTCAATAGCATTCTTCTGTACAGAAAACAAACACACTGAGAGGGAAATTAAAGAAACAATACTGTTTACAATAGCATTGCTGAAAATGAAATACCTTGTAATACATCTTCACAGAAAATTGCAGTAATCTGAAAAAATAGATCATAAAGGATTTGAGAAAAGAGAAAGATATACCCTACTCCTGGATAGGAAGAACCAACATCGTGAAGATGGCCATACTCCCAAAATTACTGTACAGATTCAATGCAATTGCTATCACACTACCACCATCATACCTCCCAGACCTAGAGAAATAGTTCCTAAAATGTATTTGGAACCAGAAAAGACCTAGAGTAGCAAAGGCAATCCTGGCAAAGCAGGAGGCATCTCAATTCCTGATTTGAAATTATACTACAAAGCTACTGTGAAAAAATCTGCATGGGATTTGCCACAAAATAGACCTAAGGATCAATGGAATAGACTAGAAGATGCAGAGGCCTGTACAAACACACTCAACCACTTGATCTGCGACAACAGCCAAATAAACTTACTGGAAGATACTGGAAGAAAGATAGCCTCTCTTAACAAATGATGCTGGCAAAACTGGCTCTCCACATGCCGAAAACTAAAACTTGACCCAGCTCTATCACCATGCACTAAGCCAAAGTCAAAATGGATTAAAGATTAAACATTAAAACAGAAATACTCAATCTCCTGGAAGAGAAATTAGGAGGAACTCTTGAAGACACAGGGGTAGGCAAAGAGTACATGAACAAAAATCAAATTTCCTGGGTAATACTTGAAAGAATTAACAACTGGGACCACCTCTTATTGAGAATTTTGTGCACATCAAAAGAAATTGCCAACAAAGTGAAAAGACAACCCACAAATTTTAAAAATATCCTAACTCATAAGCACTCAGACAAAGGTCTTCTCTCTAGAATTTATAAAGAACTAAAAAACATTAGGGCCCCTAAATTTAAAGACCCAATCAGAAATGGGCATCTGAGATGAATATACATTTCTCAGACGACAAAATTAAAGAAGTGAATAAATATATGAAAAAATGCTCCCCATCACTAGCCATCCATGAAATGCAAATTAAAACAACACTGAGATACCATCTTACCCCAGAAAGAATGGCTATCATAAAGATATCAACTAACAACAAATGTTGGAGAGGTTGTGGGGAAAAGGGAACCCTTCTCCACTGCTGGCGGGAATGTAGACTGGTGCAACCATTATGGAAATCAGTGTGGAGACTCCTTAATACCTAGGACTGGAAATCCCATTTATGCCAGCTCTCCCCCTACTGGGAATTTTCCGAGAGGAACTTAAAACCTCATATCATAGTGATATATGTGTACCTATGTTTATAGTAGCACAATTTCTGATAGCCAAATCTTGGAAACAACCAAGATACCCATCACATGAGGAATGGTTGAAAAAGCTGTGGTATTTTTATAGAATGGGGTATTAATCAGCTGTAAAGAATGATAAACTTGCCGGGCGTGGTGGCGCATGCCTGTAATCCCAGCACTCGGGAGGCTGAGGCAGGAGGATTGTTGTGAGTTCGAGACCAGCCTGAGTTAAAAAGTGAGCTTAAGGCCAGCCTGAACTGCACAGTGAGACCCTGTCTCAAAAAGACAAAAAAAAAAAAAAAAAAAAAGAATGATAAACTTGAAGCCTTCATATTTAAGTGGATGCCACTTGAAGGTATACTTATAAGTGAAATAAAACAGACCCACATATGCAAGTATTGTATAGTCTCCCAAGTATAAGTACTCAAAAGAAGAATTACAAATAGAAAGGTATTAACACAATTAAAATGAAAGCAAGAACTTGAGGATTGGACAATAAGGAGAGGGCAAGGAGAAAAGCTGGGAAACATGACAGAAGCAAAACCATTCATTTATACACACTAGATGGGTAAGGCAATGATCCTGAGAAACATCAGATTTTTGAAACTAGCAGTTAAGTGGTAGGATTCTCACCCTGACTAACTATATATACTGATTCCTGTGAACCAAGCAACTGCACTGAATTTAGCAATTTGTAATAAAAGGGTCACACTTGGAATACCTGTCTTTCTGGTCTTCTAAATACGTACTTCTTGACATGACATACCAAGTAATAAAATGAAAAATAAGACACAAAAAAAAATGTCACAGGACAGTCCTGCTACAATGCTGTATATGGATAGATTTCTAAATTTCTATGTAAATATATGTAAGTGTTCATTCAAAAAAAAAAGAGATGTAGACACAACTCTAAACACACTCAGCTACCTTATCTTTGACAAAGGGGCCAAATACGTCATGGGGGAAATATTGCTTCTTTAACAAATGGTACTGGATGGGGCCGGGAGATAGCTCAGTAGAATAAGTGCTTGCCTGGCAAGTGCAAACTCCTGAATCCCCGGTACTGCAAAAAAAATTAAATTAAAAAATGGTGCTAGAAAAACTGACTTTCCCATTCCAAAGGCTTAAAATAGACCCATGTCTATCACCATGCACAAAACTACAGTAAAAATAGATCAAAGATTTAAGTATTAAAACTGAAACAGTAAATCTTCTGGAAGAGAAAGCAGGGTAGAAACCTTAAGGACATAGGGGTAGTAGAGTTCATGAAGAAAACTCAAACTGCACAGGAAATACTTCAAAGAATCAACAAGTGGGATCTCACTTTTTTTAAAAGCTTCAGAACTTCACAGGAAATCTCCAAAGAGTAAAAAGAAAACCCATAAACTGGATAAATTAATAGCCAACTGTCACTCTGACAACGGTCTCCTCCTATCTGGAACATATAAAGAATTTTTAAAAATCAGGAAAGGCTCAATCCAAAACTTGGACATCTGAGATGGATATACACTTCTCAGATGAAAAAATACAAATGGCAAGTGAAGACATGAAAAATGTTCAACGTCATTGAACATTCAAGAGATGCAAACTAAAACAACACTGAAAAACTATCTTAGGCCACAAAGAATGACTTATTAAGAAGTCAACCAATAACAGATGCTGGAGGGGCTTTGAGGAGAACGACACCCTTCTCCACTGTTGGTAGGAGTGCAAGCTGGTACAACCATAATGGAAATCAATACAGAGATTCCTCAAAATGCTAGGACTGAGTTCTCATTCAAGCACCTATTTCCTTCCAAAGAATATTCCCAAAAGAACTGAAATTATCATACCACAGTGATACGTATGCACCCATGTTTATAGCAGCACAATCTGTCATACCTAAATCTTGGAAATAACCCAAATGCCCATCAACTGAGGAATGCTCATGCCTGTAATCCCAGCACTAGGGAGGCTGAGGCAGGAGGATTGTTGTGAGTTCGAGACCAGCCTGAGCTACAAAGTGAGCTTAAGGCCAGCCTGAACTGCACAGTGAGACCCTGTCTCAAAAAGACCAAAAAAAAAAAAAGACATGATGGACCAGCAAGAGATCTTAGCAGACAAAGCACCTGCTTAAGTAAGCCAGGGTCTGGGTTTGATCCCCTCACCACATGCCCCACCAGCCCCACACCTAGGTACTCTGAGTCAGCCACTGAGACACAGTGTGGGCGTATGCACCTGTATCCCAGCACTGAGGCTGAAAACAGGAGGATAACTACGAGTCCAAGCTGCATAATTAGACCCTGTGCTACATACCAGGAAAAAAAGGTATGGCATTTTTACACAACGGAATATTATTCAGCTGCTAAAAAGATCAACTTGAAGCTTTTGTAAATAAATGGATACAGCTAGAGACTACAGTGGTGAAATAACTCAAGACCCACATGTGCAAACATCGTATTATCTCACTAGTGTGAGAACCTGAAAAAGGGGCCGGCCAAATAGCTCATTGGATTAAAGAGCCTGTAAGCAGGCACAGGGGCCAGGGGTTTGATCCCCGGGCCTATAGTGCTGGCCCCGCCCCAAGGGCACACTGAGACGGCAATTGAGACTGGGCATGGTGGCTCGAGCCTACAATCCCAGCTCTTGGGAGGCTGTAAACAGGAGAATCACTCCGATCTAGTAGTAAGACGTTGAATACCCTGTAGACCCTTCCCAAAAAAAAAAAAAAAAGAACCTCAAAGAGTAATTAAAATCTAAAAGGTACAATAAATACTGCAAAATAGAAAGAATTTGTTCAAAAGGAAAGAAAAACTGGGATGAGGAAAAGGACAAATGAAAGGGAAACATAAATTTAGGTATACATGTAGAATAGTTTGGATAATTGTACTGCTGATTTCTGCTGGTCTTTTGAAAGAAGCAGTTAACGCTTAATTTTTTTTTTCTTTTTATTCTTACTGGAGCTGCTTACAACTTTTTTGTTATTGTTTTATTTTGTTTTTAAATTTTCCACATTTGTATCTGGTAGCCTGAGCAACTGATTTGAAGATAGCATCATGTAACACAGCAACCACTGTTGAATTTCTATTACTTTCTTTGGTGAGGTTTTGTATCATCTGTCTGTCTGTCTCTCTCTCTCTTGGAGGAACCAGGAATTGAACTCAGGCCCTTGCACTTTCCAGGGAAGCACTTATTCTACTGAGCCATCTCCTCAGCCCCTGTATCGTTTCTAATTTTTTTTTTCCTATCACTATTTTTTTATCCCTTAAAATTTTTTTTTAAATGGTCAACATTGCCTTGGGATGCTTCGCCTTCATTCTGGAGAGATACTTATACAGGGAAAACACGGATGCACAGTGCACCATACGGTGGCCGCCAGCCAGCACCACTGCCGAGCCTGGCACAGAACCCAGGGCCACACGAGAAGTCCTCCGTGCGGCTCTGGTAAGCTCCCGGGCCCCCTTGAGGTGCAGCCTACTCAGATCATTTTCAGCACACACGAGTTTTGCCCCCTCTAAAGGTGGGTCACCCCGTCCTTTGCTAGGCATGGTGGCCGCACCCCTAACCCACCACGTGGCAAGCAAAGCAGGAGGACCGCCCTGAGCTCAGCACCAGACTGGACTTCATGGGGGAAACTCGGTCCCAAAAAGGACAAACAAAAGGAAACGACACAGCCAAAGGGGCCCGGGGTCCCCGTCGTGTGCCGGTAGACCATCCCGTCCCCAGCCAGGCGCATTCCGTGGAGAGGCGGCAACTCGAGAGCAACCGCCGCGTCCAGGTGACACAGACAGCGCCAGGGCAGCTGGCACCTGTGCGACTGCTCGCAGGGCAGCACCACCCACCCAAGGGCGATCGTGCGCCCGCAATGACACGTTCCACCAGCAGGCGGCAGGGCACCATCCTGTCACTGCAGGATTCCCCCACGCACACCTTTGCTATCTTAAATTTTCTTCCTGACTTACAGGAACATACATTGGGTTAAAATGTCGGGCGAAGAAAAGTCCCTTGAATTACCCAGAAATACAATAAGACATTTGGATGCTTTTTAAGTTGAAAAAAAAAAAGGCAAAGACTCAAGAGTCACTGAGAGAAAGGTGGGTCACTCACCACACAGCACTAATTTAATTCATGCCTTCATGCCGCACAGACCTGCACGGAGAGAACCGAGGAGAAACGAAAGGTCCCGAGGTTTTACGGAAAGGACCGAGGAGACGGAGAGAGGCTGAGAGCCCGCCTGAGACGTAGAACTGCGCCGAGGAGAAACGGAAAGCGCCGAAGCCTGACGGAAAGGACCGAACAGGCTCGGAAGGACCCGAGGGGCGCTGACAGAACGGACGCGTGGGATTCCCGAGTACAAGGAGAGGCCCGAGGGAGAGCGAGGTCTGGGGAAGACCGAGGACCACCTGCGGGCCCTGAGGCCGCCGTTGGGGACTTCGCAGGGCACAGCGGCCAGAAGGGCGCGACAAGGTCCAGGGCAGGGCGCGAGCTCGGCTGCCGAACGTCGACTGCCGAAAATGGACGATTCTCAGCGAAGGGACGCGAGTCCTGACGAAGATAGCCGAGGAGGCGAGGGGCGCGGCAGAGGCCGGGTCGCGGGTCCCTGAGGCCGAGCGGGCGCTGGGCCCGCGGAGAGGAGAGCCAAAGTGCAGGAGGGCAGAGAAAGGCCGTGGAAGCCGTGTGGCTTTAGAGGGGGGCGCCACGCTTGCGGGCCAGACGCTCGCGAGGGTGCGGGGCGGGGCGGGGCGGGGCGGGGCGGGGCGGGAGCCAGGGAGCTGGGCTTTGCGAGCTGAGCAGGCGATTCCGATGTCAATACCCGCCCCACTGTTCTGGAAACCGAGGCAAAGGTGGAACCGAGGGCGGTGTGAACCAGAGCTAAAGTCTAAACAAATGTTAAAAGAATGGCACCTAGGATTGATATTCTAAATAGGTAGCCAGTCACCTGAAAAGACCCAAGGGAGTCACTAGCCCAACCCCCAACGGGAAGAGACCCTGTCCTGTATTCATGCCTGCTTACTACGTGACTCGCTTCCCCATTTGGTCCTGGGCCTAATCAACTTTACCTGAACAATGGTGCTTGTAATCCCATTGGTTGACCATAGTTTTGTCCCACCCCACATGCACCTAAGCGAGACCCAATCTCTACCTTAGTCCCGCAAGGTTTTGCCCTATAAAAGTCCCTAAAAGAGACAGTTTCCCCAGGCGACCCGCTGGGGTCCCCCTTCTGTCCCTCTTCAACAGAAGCTTTTCTTTCCAATACAGTTTTATCTTCAACCTCCGTTTGTTCCTAAAATTCATTCTTTGGTTTTAGAGAACACGAACTCATCCAGGTCAGGTTGGGAGTTTTACTTCCCTGTATCAAATTGATAGAACCCTGGGCAAGCAAATCAATTGAAATAAGGAGGGGAGGCACCTTCCGTAACTCTCCCGAAGAAGTGACTGTGGGAGAGTTGTGAGGAACAAAGACAGGAGCTCGCCAGGCCTGAGGTCTGTTCACAGGGAGCCTGACAGGCTCTTCTGGCACTTGGACCGAGCTGGTGACTCCTGAACAGGCTGTTGCTACGAGGTTTGGGACGCTGGAGGTTTCTAGGTTCTTCCAGTCCTGAGCAAAGAATGGGCCAAGATAAGGACATACAGGAGCTAAGTTTCATTAAAGGCAGTAAAAGAAATAGGCTCTGTAGAGCAAGTATGGGCCAAGTTAAGAAAGAAAAGTATATCCTGCAGTGTGGCGCAGGCCACCATTCCAGAGAACACCATACCAAAATTGAGTGTGACTATCCATTCTGTAGCACCCATTCCTCAGGCGAACGTCAGGTGGGTGCCATCCTATTGCAAACCTGCTTCAGTTCTCAGAAGTCCAGGTACACGGCTTTGGGAGCTGTTCTGCCCCTGTGTCCCAGGATCTTGTCCCTTCCGGGCCACTTTTACCTACACCCCACCTTCCTGTCTCACTATGAGGTCTTCACAGGGTCATGAGCGCGAAGGGGGGGCCACGATGAGGGGGAAGTTCAGTGAAAGAAGTTGTGCTGTGTGCTAGAGATAAGGCTAGAGAAAAGCAGCTGTGGTAGTTGTCTGCCGGTAGGACCACACCTTCATCCGGAACAGAGATCACACTCAGAACCAGGTCGGCACTCCTCATGGATGCCTAAGTCTCAGTGCTCAAGTTGCAGATGGCTTGGATTTTCTCAGCATCATAGGAGGGCAAGTCACAGAAGGCAGGCTAAGGCCCGTGTGGAATTGCAGAAAGAACCATCGTGTTCGAAAAGGCTGGTCATTGATTTCAGTGTCAGAATTAATACCATTAAAAAAAAAAAAAAAGCTACAAGAAACCAAGGGGTGAATATTTGCAGTAGAAAAGATTTTTAAGAGATTGTAACAGTAATCAAGAGTGGCTATAGTAATTGTTAGGATAGCTAAACAGGTTAATGAGGTTCATGTCAAGTCCACAAAGGAGGCTGAGAATTGACATGGGAGGGACTTTTGAGGTCAGGTCTGGTTTTCCTTGTCTTACCTGAAGATTGAAAGGACTATTAGGGGGTTGGGGAGATGGTTCAGTGGAATAAGTGCTTCCCTAGCAAGTGCAAGGGCCTGAGTTCTATCCCTAGTTACGCAAAAAGAAAGAAAGCACTGTTGGAAACAGGCTGGTTGTTTTGGCCCATTTTACACTCAGAGCCCTGCAGTCACTTAACAGAGCTGAGCAGAAAGACCCAAGCTTCAAAACCTGAGCGACAGCAGCTTGCTCGCTCTGTTGCACCACCTTTGTAACTCTCATATAAATTTACACAGAAAGGTGAATCAGGTTAAAATTTGCATCTGCCCTGGTGCGTTGGGAGTGGTTATGTACATGCAAAAGGAATCCAGGAACAATTGGAAGAGGAAGGGAAGGAGCTGGGCAACTCCCTAATACACTTTAGAAGTAAGCTGATCCTGCTAGTGACATACTGCATGACCACAGTAAAGAGCCAGACAGATTGGCACTGTCAAGAAGTCATTTCCAGATCCAGAGACCTTGGACAGCATAAGGCCAGAGCTGGCACCCACAGGGAGTGGATGCTGAGGAGGAAAGTTGCTGTCTGGGGACTGAAAATAAAGGCTAGAACTGCAGGTCGCTAGCACCTGCAAGCACCAGGATACCTGTGTAAGAAGAGATGAATTTGGGAAGGGGGGAGGGGCACATTAAATGACAAAGGCACAAGGCAGCCCCCATGCTGTCAGAGGTTCCTCTTCCTCCACATTCCACCACCTGCAGCCCAGATGAAAAGCCTCAAGGGAGTGTGTCCCACAGGGCATGTTTCCTGCCCTCCCAGGCCTCCTTGCCTCCTGCTGCCTACCTGAGCCCTTTTATGTCCTGCAAATCCACCCACAGGTACCCCAAGAGCACGAAGGATCCTCTGGGTGCCCCAGATGACATCTGCATTCACAGTCCGGATGTATATTTTTTCCCAAATAAAGTATTTTTAAAACAAAAGTATTCAGGTAATATATATATATATATATATATATATATATATAAAGCACAGAAACAAAAATTCACATAGATGATAGTTTTGGCAGAACTTGAATACAGTAATGACTGAAAGTTGGAAAAATACTGAAGAGTGAGCTATTCTCAGTTTAAATGATATGGAGGATTTCAAGTCAACTCAAGTGCTTTTTATTTCTCTCTTCATCTAAATAATAAATACATCTGTTTCCATCTGAGGACAAAGTGTTGCCCAGGGAAGCTGGGTGTTCATGAGTGCTCTGGAGGAGATGCTGGCTCACCACTTCCTGTGTTCCACCCCTCAGTCGCCAGCAGATGAGGTTTCCTAGAGCCCATCCTCATGCCGTCCCTCTGTAAGCCCAGAGGGACAGGGTCAAGCCTCCAGGGCTATAACTGCACTACATTACAACTTTCTTCTTTGTAATTTGTTTATCTCAAGCACTGTCAGACATGGAAAGCTAGCCCACCCATGCACACCTGAAGGAACCTGCTGCTTACGCAGCACTCCCTTACAGAAGAAAATAAACTTCTTGTCTTTGAGAAGAACATGATTTTATGTCACAGTAAAAGTTCATGTTCTTCAGGGCTGAGAAAGTTGACTCTTTTTCCCATTTTCTGGCCAGCAAATGCGCACCCTTTGCTTGGCTCTGGTGTAAACCGGACCTGAAACACAGCAGCCCAGTTGAAATGGCGCGCTACAGACCGATGCACAGGCTGAGAGGAGAAGCAGTCCTTTCCTCAGCAAAGATTTTGATGCCCAACAGGTAGGCCCTGCAGGGAGGTGGAAGGCTGCCCGAGACAGAAGCTTTCCAGGAGCTTGCTGCACCTGCTTCCAGCATGTTCTCCTCCTGGTTGGTACAGAGGAGGGAGTGTCCATCACTGTAACCTGCTGAGCTGTGTCATGCTGAGGGTGCCTGAGGGCTCTGGCAAGGCGAGCTGGCAGTGTGCAGAAGGAAAGGCAGAGTCCCTTGAGCTATTTATGAGGAGCCTGAAGGGTGTGGTCACTGTCAACCCACAGGAAGAAATGGCCTCTCCCGATGGCAGAGTGTGGGAGCAGGTGAAGCAGGCCCTGTCATCATAAGAGATGGCTCCAGGGACCCAGCAGTGCATGAGAAGGCAGGAAGACCTTTGGGGTGACAGCCCCACCCCTGCCTCCTCCCAGCTGAGGACAAGTCTGCCTTGGGGTGGGGGCTGAGATTGTGAGGAAGGGCTGGGCACCAAGTGGTCATCTGAGATGGGGAGCCTGCGCTGCAGACACCCCAATGCCACAGTACCCAATTGCAAACAGGAAGAGTACCCTAGCCGGAAGTGGGGGCACACCCCTGGAAGCCCCACTCTCTGGGAGGCTGAGACAGGGGATGGCAGGAAGCCCAGTACCTCAGGGGCCTGTGTGCTCCCTCCACACCAGCATCCCCTTGCGCCACTTTCCCTGAGGCCACTGAGGTTCTCTTCCTCAGCCCAGCCCCCCAGGTTTGCTGTAGCCCTGCTCTTGTAAGTTCTGCGGAATCTCGGCTTTCTCAAATTGCCAGACCCCAAGCAAGCCTTGCTGATCGAAATGGCACTGCAAAGGTAATGGAGCAGGCCACTGAATAAGGCAAGTACAGTGAGGATTTGGACCTTTTTCAACTCTGCATAGAACTTGGGGTCTGCAGCACAGCTCTCTGGTGTCTCCTCCACCCCCAGGGCTCCCAAGTGTCAGCCCAGAGCTGGGGCACAGCCAGCGGTCAGTGCCTGTGTCGCACACTGCAGGCCTTGGGCCCAGGTTCCATCCCCAGCACTGAAAAAAGAAATGTTCTCTGAACTTTTTCTTAACAGTGCTGAGGCCAGCCCTGGGGCCTTTCCCCTGAGCCCCAACCCCAGCAGGTTTAATGTTTGTTTTGGGAAAGATTCTCACTGGCCTACCTGGCCAAGTGTGGCTCAGAGAGCTGTGGTCACATGTGTGCACCCCATGCCCAGTTCCACAACGACCTAATGTGGTCACCGAAGGCAGTGCCACCTGTTCTGTCCTTTGTCCCTGCCAGCGAGAATTCTGTGGGGTCCCGGCCACCTGTCAGTAAGTCATTTATATTTTACACCAGTATGTGAGGCTGCAGAGAGATGAATTCTGTCGCTGATATGAGAGCTTGGAAGACGTCCCCATGCCTCAGGTGAGGCCCAGCCTGCGCGGGGCAGAAGTGCTCGCCGTGGCCCAGAGCCAGTGTTCCAGGCTGAAGAGTTAGATAGAAATATTTTTTAGGTAGTCAGTTAGGGCCAGGCCCTCGAAAGAAATAACAGGAAACAAGATATCTGCAACTCTGGGAAGGAACGGAGGCTCCGGCTGTGAACCAGACCTAAAGGCCAAACAAATGCTAAAAGAACACCACCAGAGATTGATATTCTAAATAGGTAGCAATCACCTGAAAAGACCCAAGTGACTCACTAGTCCAGCCCCTGAGGGGAAGGGGCATGCCCGGCTGACCCGCTTCCCTGTTTGGTCCTGGGCCTAATCAACTTTACCTGAACAATGGTGCTTGTAATCCCATTGGTTGACCATAGTTTTGTCCCACCCCACATCCGCCTAAGCTAGACCCCTTCTCTACCTTAGTCGCACAAGGGACTGCCGCATACAGATACCCGGAAAGAGGCAGCTTCCGGGGTAACCCGCTAGGGACCTCCTTCGGTCCCTCTCGGACAGAAGCTTTTCTATCCAATAAAGTTTTTCCTCAACCTCGGTTTGTTCCTAAAATTCACTCTTCCACTCTTCGGTTTTAGAGAACACGAACTCATCCAGGTCAGGTTGGGAGTTTTACTTCCCTGTGTCACCAGGACATGGCCACGCCCCTGCGACTCCCAACTTGGGAGACTGAGGAAGCAGACGGGTAGCTGAAGCTGCCAACCTGCAGTTTCTTGTCACGGAAGTGAAAATGATGAGGTCATGACCCTGGGTGCATTGATGGGGATCAGAGCTCACCCCTATTTCCAGCTCCATTCCTCCCGCTGAGGGAGAGGGCTGGGTCTGGAGTCCTCGGGCCAGGGCCCAGCTCGGGGATCGTGAAGGACGGCTGACTGTGCCGCAGGACAGCCTGCTGAATACCCTACGGATACTCCTGCCCGCTCGGAGGGGGACTCGGGTGCGACTCCTGTGATCGTCACTAGAGGGCAGCACACGTCGGCTCTCGCCGGTCTTAAACCGAGGCTGGAGAAGGTTGGGCAGCAGGTGCTCACAATGGCGAGCAAGAGCGGCTGGGTGGTCGCGTCGGGGCTCTCCGTCACGAGGACACTGATGCACGCCGCCACGGAGAGCCAGAGCGCTGGCATGGCCAGCGAGGGGCAGTTACTCTGCCTGGGTGACCCAGCGTCTACTTGCTGCCTCTGCCCCAGTGGTGGAAAAGATAGCACTGCCGCGCGAGCTCCTGCGCTGGAGGAGATAGAAGGGGCACGAACGAGGCCGCGTGGGCCCTTTTATCTCGGCGAAACTGGCGCCGGGTGCAGTCACAGCGCGGCTCGGGCCCGATGCCCTTCAGCGTTCGGTTCACGTCCTTGCAGCTTGCGGGAAAGGACACGCGGAGGGCGCGAAGGTGGATTTCCCTGGAGTCTCGGCCTCGGAGGCTGCTCAAGGGAGTGAAAGCCAGGTGCAGTACAGGCTGTGATTGAAAACCACAGCGGTTATTTAATTTTTAAAGAATTGTTTACATACTGCCCCGAATTCCCTTCGAAGCCCTCCCCCGCGCTTTGCACACATTTATCCCACTGTTCTTCCACTGTCATGCAGCTCCAGAAGCCTTCTTTAATAATATGAACTATTATAACCATGTATCAGGACACAATTTATTTAAAACTTTTAAGTTGTTTATTTCTGACACTTTCCATGTAATGTTTTCACGCTGCAGCTCACCTGGGATAACTGAAACCTCAGAGAGCAAAACCAAGGGTAGAAGGAGAAGACAATGCCGGCTTGCAGGAGGGCTTCCCGAAAGACATCGACCACACTACCACTCACACGACAGTTGGAGGTGCAGGCTCAGCATGAGACCCCAGCAGAGACTCCTAGGAGATGTGTGTTCAGGAAACCACCCGCCAGCACCTGAGCCAGGGACTCCGTGGACAGGGACTCTGTGGGCAGGGATCCGTGGACAGGGATTCAGTGGGCAGGGATCCATGGGTAACCATCGAGCAGGGCGCCAGATGCCATGACTTTGCATCAGGACGGTCAGGAGAGCCTAGCCTCCAGCAGTGTAGGCCCATATGTGGGGGCTGCTTGGTCTCTTTCTGGCAACTGGAACAAAACACTTTGTTCCCATGGCCAGCAGGGGGAGGGTTATTTTGGCTCACAGCCTCCGTGCACCTTTGGCAGCCCAAGCCCGGAAGGTGTGTTGGGAGGATCCAACAGAGGGCAGCTGTGCGTGGCAAGGTGGGCAGGAAGCCACCAGCATCAGGGCAAGTGGGAGGGCGTGAGCTGCAGGCCCAGCCTGTGATCGTCCTCTTCAGACCAGGCCCCTCCTCAACAGCAAGACAGCGCAGAGCCAGGACCTGTCACTTTCCAGAAGCATAGAGCGCCTGAGGCTCTAGGGCAGATCCCGACACAGACCATTCAGAGGCCAGAGTGCCTGCAGCCACGGCACAGGGCAGGGGCTGCACTGTGAACAGCAGTCCCTGGTTCTCACCACCTTCAAGGCCGTGTTTCAGGAAGGAAGACGTTTCCAAAGAAGGGAACGACCCTTTCAGCACACAAGGACAGGCGTCAGGATCCAGGGAGCTTGTGCTGAAGAAGCTGACTAAAAGGAGGAAGAGGATGGAGGGTTGGTTGACCCAGCCAGTGCTGGTGAAGATAGAGCTGTGGTTGTGACACATGTGCGTGGTCATAGGTGTGGCCCCTGGACGTCTCCTTAGCATTTGCATCACCCACTTCCCATCGCTAGGAGAGAAGCCCCAACACCAGCAACCTGCAGGAGGAGAGGTTCGGGTTCATGGCTTTCCAGGGCCTGGTCTATGCGCAGTGGGCTCTAACATGGGAACAGGGCAGGAGGGGTGGAGGGGAGGTGCAGCAAAGGATGGAGGAAGAAGGGCCTGGGGACAAGAACTCACCCTCCAGGCCACCCCCATGCCCACCTCGTAACAGCCAGCCATGGACTCACCCACAAAGAATCCACAGGTGATCAGGGCACCCAGGATCCACCCACTTCCTGCACGTGGAGACTTGGAATGTGGGACATTCCAACCCCAGTCATGACACCAGAGGAATATCAGCTCAGTCTACACCCTGACCCTAGCCTCAGCTTTTCTATTAAAAGTTGTATCTTTTCCTGTGAACCCAGAACATAGACACTGATGACTCCCATTAAGTCCATAAGAGCCAGGTACGGAGACCAGAATGTCCGCTTCCTCAGTCCTGAGGGCCCTTAGGGAAAAGCAGGGAGAGTCCTAGCAAGATTTCTCCATAAACACATCCTACTCTTAACATGGAGCACCAGCAGTGCTACTCACTGGCCCTCCTATGGGTCACAGGTCTGTGTCCATGGCTGGTAGACGTCCATGTCAGCAGCACATTCTGGCCGAGCAGTCCTAGGCCTGGGTCTGAGCTGTTGGGCACACACCCAGAAAAGCCTGCCTCACACGAAACCAAGAGTCAATCAAAAGCAGGCTATGTGACTAAACCAGCACCCTTCTGTGTGCTGCAGTGTGACAGAGAACCCCAAGGAACCGGCAGCTGCTGCCTACACTGTGTGGGCAAATCTCACAGCAAGAAGCTACCCCCAAAAGAGCCAGGGTGATCTCCTGTGCAGACAAAGGGCTGGGTACCAGGGCTACCCCGAGTCCCAGAAGCACTCTCTGTCCTGTGACCTCCTGGAGCCTCCCGGGCCAGCTGCCCATGTCTGCCAGTTTGTGCACCTAGAAGGCCTGGGCATTTGACTATATGATCAATACACATGGCAAGAGTCAATAATTTTATAAAACCAAAAGTTAGAAGGTAAGTAGAGGTTGTAAAAAGAAACAAAGACTTGATTCGATGAGCAGCTACTTTCGTTGAGCACAAAGTAACAGAACCACAAAGAGATGAACCACAAATCTTAGCAGAAAGCCCAACCTCACTGCCTGCAGAGCTCTTCCTGGTCCACTGTCGTGTTCCAGCATCTCAGTGCACTGCTGGGACGCAACAGGCTCGCGACAGACAGGCTTCCTAAGCCGAGGCTGTGCTCCTGCAGTCGCTGAGAGGAGTGCCGTGCCGGCCAAACTCGCCTCCTCTTTTTCTTTTCTTTCATGTATGTATTCACTTAGAGAGTACTGGGGATCCAAACCAGGGCTACCAGCTCTACCACCGAGCTACATCCCCAGCTCCTTTTTCTTTAATTTTTATTTTGAGCAAGGGTCTCACTAAACTATGCAGGCTGAATTCAAACTTGTGATACTCATGCCTCAGCTTTCCCAAACGCCAGCATGATAGGTGTGCGCTACTGCCCCTGGCTTCTTAAGGAGTGTGTCCTAGGAGAGGCCTTCAGGGCTCTTATCTATAGCTCCGATTCAACCTGTTTCCATTTTGACAAATCCGATATATTTGGGAAACCTTGTGAACGAAGTTTTAATTCAATTAGGAAACCTGGATTCAGGCCCAAACTGATGATACCAAAATGAACAACAGTAAACTGAAACTGCCGCCAGGGTAGAAGAAAGGACCCCTTTGTCCGGCTTCCCCATTCCATGAGACCCACCTTTCGGGAGGGTGTGGAAACTTGGAACGCAAACCCTCCCCCGTGCCAGTTTCGGTGTAAGACAGAAACAGTCATTTAACTCAGGACAGGTGGGGAATGCAAACGGCAGCTTCCCACAGGCTACTGCTTGTGGCCGGAGCAGCTCACCTGATGGCCAATGTCACCCAGCGCTTGGGAGACCTGGCTACAAGGCCTGGGCCTGGGCCGTCACACACAAGTGCCCCTGTGGATGTCGTGTCCACTGCACCTCTGCCCTCGCAGGCTGGCGCTGAGACTCACAGTTTCCAGGGCCAGCCCAGGAGGGAGGCCTCGTGGGGTGGGAGAAGATCCCGGGAGGACAGAGGCTCCTGCAGTGCCTGCAGGGTGCAGGCCACCCCTGGGAGAAGGGAAAACACTGCATCTGCATCGTGATGAGTGCTGCCAGAAGGGGCTGGGGATAGAGCTCAGAGGTACTGCGCCTGCCTGGCAAGCACCAGGTCCTGAGTTCAACTCCTGACACCAAAGCAAATGAACAAAAGAAATGGGGTGAGGAGGTGCAAGAACACCTTATCGTGTGCTGGTGCAGAGAGGAGGAGCCGGGAAGCAGGGCCAGCTCCAGCTCAGGGGCGGTTACAGGGAGATTCTCTGGAAGGAAGCAACCCTCATCGGGTGCCTGCGGTCTCCCACACTTTGGCGTGGGGGCCAGGTTTAGGTAAATGGAGTCCTGGGCCCAAGCCCAGGTCAGCGACTTCAGAGAGAAGTTCTGTGTGTTCCCACAGAGCAGAGCTGGGGCTCAAAGGGACTCCCTGTCCTGGAGCAAGCACTCGGAGGCCTTTCGTGGCAGCAGAGGACATGGGCAAGCTTCCACTTCCGGTCCTACAGCGGCGCTTCAAATGGGATCAGAAACCTACACCCTACAAAACTACTTCCTGAACAACTACGCAAAGTGCTTCTTGCCGTTGTTCTTATTTTATAGACAGTGTAAGACATTTCCCGGGAAGTTGCGGGTCGGATGCTCTGCTTTCCGGCCGCGATGATGACAAGCTGGGTGTCAAGCCGGGAGAATCTCGAGTTCGAACCCAGGCCGTTCTGTGATGGGCGCTTTGACATCGGTCAGGCATGTGGCAGCAGAACAGCAAGCACGACCGCAGCAGGGCAAGCCCGAGGGAGGAGCTCGCTCGCCGGGAGCCCCGCTCCGGGAACAAGGCCTTGCCGCCGGGCCCCAGTCTGAGGTTTCCGGAAGGGAAGGCCGCCAAGGGAACCTGATACGGGGACCCCTCGTTCTTCCTCGGGAGCTGAAACCCGGCACCTGCCTTCCCCACGCACCCGCCCGCTGGTCCTTCCCCTTATTTGGAAGGCGCTTGCATCCTCGCCATTGAAACCCGAGCTGCCCTCCTGCGGCCGCTGTATTGTGTGTCCTGGGAACGAAGGCCGGCGGCGGGCCCTGCTGGCTGCCCGCACCTCTTTCCGTGGGTGCAGGTTGGCCTGGGACCCTGCCCCGGAGACCCTGGCCAGAGTCAGTGTCGGGGTCCGGGCTGACAGCTACCCTAAGCGCAAGCGCGGGGTGTCCAGTGCTGTCCTCGTGTCCTCTTCCTGCGGCGCTCGCTCCTCCCCATCAAACCATCGCTCCGCGCCTTGGAAGCGTGCCTGAGCGGCCGTGAGGAGGGATGAGTTTCATCACTAGATCGTGGACCAGTGAAGCCCGAGATCCTAGCCGCGTTATCTTCTCCAGGTCCCTTCCCTTCCTGGAGGGGAAGAGAGATCATGTGACCAGAGCCCATTCACAAACGCATCTGTGGAACAAAAGCTGGATCTGGAACTGGTGGTGGAGCCCAGGATCTGAGCGCTTGCCTGGCCAGGGAACCTGGATGTGTTCTCCACCAATGAAAACATAAAATAAAAACCTACATTTAAATATTTAGAGTATTTATTTATTTACTTATGCTTTTTCTTTCTTTTTTTCTTTTTCTTTTTCTTTTTTTTTTTTTGGCACAACTGGGGATTGAACTCAAGCCCTTGTGTTTACCAGACAAGCACTTACTCTACTGAGCCATCTCCTGGGCTTTTATTTATTTATTTATTTATTTGGTGCAGGGTCTCACTATGCTGCTGGGACTTGTAGTGATCCTCCTGTCTCAGCCTTCCCAGCGCTGGGATTACAGCCTTGCACCACCATGCCTGCTTTGGTGGCTGGCATGGCATGTGGGACCAGGGATTGAATCCAGGTCCTTGTGCTTGCCAGGCAGGCACTTAGACTGCTGAGCTATCTCCTCAGCCCGTAAATATTTAGTTTTAACTGAAGTCTATCAGCACATTTTCAATATGCACAATGATAGCATTCATCACGGGGGATTTATGCTTCAGTGGTGCACCATGATTGCCCGTTCCAGGCCCCTCCCCCTCCAGCCCCTGTTCCTCTCCTTATTTACAAAAGCGGTGTTGCCATTCTTCCTTCCTGTCCTTTCCCCTTGCTCCTACTCCCTCTGTCTCGCTCCCACTCCAGTCTCCCTTCCCATTTTCTCCCTTTTACAATGCTATTTCACATCTTAGTCCTTATTTACACTTTGAGTTTCTCACGCTAGAGAAACAATGTGGTATTTGCACTAATGTGTGCAATTTGTTTCGCTAGAATATGGCCTTGAGGTGCTACTTACCTATACGTGTCTCAAGTTTATCTCTTTTCATAGCTGTATAAAAAAACCCACATCTTTTCTGTTCATTGGTTGCTAGGCATTTGGGCTGTTTCCAAGATTTAGCTATTACAACTGTGCCACTTTAAACGTGGGAGGGCACATATTACTGTGCAATGATGCTTTTTATCAATATATATATATACATATATTTTATTTATTTATTTATTTTTTGGTGGAACCAGGGATTGAGCCCAGACCCTTGCACTTGCTAGGCAAGTGCTTATTCTACTGAGCTATCTTCCCAGCCCCCAATGCAAATGTTTTCAGTGGAGCAGCCTTTTGTATTAGCACAATCACTAGCAATATAAATACCCAATGACTTCCTTAGCACCTTACATTCCACATGAATTGGCACCAATTTCTTCTGCAAAGCTCTGATTATGCAAGAGGGTGTTATTTAGCACCCATGTGTCCGTGTGGTTTCCGCGACAGTCCTCGCTTGCAGCTTCCTGCTGCTACCTAAGAGAGGGAACTGTCCAAGCGGGGGCTGGGCCAGGCACAGGGTGGCTGGCGTCCCTCTTGGGGCCAGGGCAGGAGTGGCAATGGTGAGGGGGAAATGACTACCCTTCCATGATTTCTTCTTTTTTTGCACTTTCTATCAAAATAAGATAGTTATTGATATTCTTACGAAAATGTTTCATTTTCACACTAAGATGACTCAGGTAAAGGAGAATGTTGAAAACCGGAAGCCAAACCTTACCTCTAATTGTATTTCTCAGGTTATTCCAGCCCTACAGGTCAGCAGGCCACAGGAAGTGGGTGACGGCATCTGCCTCGGGTGCCACTAGCGCAAGAGGACACACACTCTGTGTACATGTTCACTGCTGATTCTTTCCCACACTCACACCAGTGTCACTTGGACGTTTTACTCAGTCCTGAGGATGCGGCCGTGAGACTGAGGTTTGCATTGCCCATATTGTAGGTGAGAAAGAGTTTTCTGTAGACCTTGGACTTACACCCCACAGCGGCAGCTGAGTGAGGGCTGTGCCATTGTGCGCTCTCTCTCTCTCTCTCTCCTGCCATTCCTTTCACATTAACACGTGAAGTTGGGCACGGTGGTGCCCATCTGTAATCCTAGCACTCTGGAAGGCTGAGGCACGAGGATGTCACGTTCAAAGTAACAACACTGTAATACACTTTCTCAAAACAAAATGTATGAAGGCATTAAAATGTATCTCAGTCAGTACAAAGGCCCAGCATTCAAAACCCAGTATAAAGAGGGAAAATTAACACTGTAGAGAAAACCACCAGTACTCTGGGGACTCTGTGGAAGGCAGCACATCACAAGCCACAGCCACATTCTCCCCTGCAAATGCAGACAGCCAAAGGGTGCACTTGAGGGTGAGGGAGGGCTGAACAGGAAACCCGACTCATTTCCCCAGCTGGATCACTTGCAGGTAGCCTTAACTCTGTGGGAAAGGTGCACATGTGTATACCCACCAAGGCACCCAATTTTAAAAGTTTAAGATCACCATGAACCCCACCACAGAAGTAAGCATGCTTAAATATTTTTAAGGATTTAAAATCCCTCTATATACTGTGTCTTCTTCACAAATAAGTTGATGCCCTTCCAGGCCCCAGACATTCACAAAAGGATACAACACCATTAAAATAATACAGTGGAAGAATTTGGATGGAAAAAGGCATTCTAAGTGACCAAGATACCTGGCATGGTCATATTTTAATGCTAACATAATACTTCCACTAGGAGTCTAATGGCTCACATGGATTGCCTAGTAGGAAGTTATTGCTGAGGCTTTACTAGCTTGGCACAACCATTTCCAATCTGCAATAGTTACAAGTTGGTTGAGAGCCGGTGACATAGCTCAGCAGACTACGCACCTGCTTAGGCAAGTGGGGACTGGGTTTCCATCCCTGGTGGTGCCACATACCTGTAATCCCAGCACAGAGGAGGTTGAAAACAGGAGGGTCACTACGAGTCCGAGCTGCATAGTGAGACCCTATACAAAATACATTTTTAAAAAAAGAAGTAGGTTGGGCATTGACATCATATTAAATATTAAAAGCATACCAAAGGGTAGATGTTGAGCTGAAAAGGAATAGCCTAATATTCTTGGGAAATTTCTAAATCTGCATAAGCAAGTGATGTGAGTGGATTCCAAGAGGCAGCAGAAGGCTGGGAGGCTGCAAAGCCCACTCTGAAGGCTGAGGGGCTCCTATGAAGAAGCAGCCTGAGCCCACGTGGCCTATCACCCCCTCTTCACCCAGAGCTCCCCCTAACTGGGGTGGGACCCTTTTGTGATCCACACATCTATGCTGGACAGGGACCTGCTGCTGTGAGACGGGTGTCCCGGCCTTTCCATCCACCAATGGCACAAATCATATGGCTGGTGGGCCGAGCACTGCACAGGTCACGAGGGCGAGCTCAGCCTTCAGGCCACATGCAGTACACCTCCCTCCTGGTCCCTCACTAGGCATGACCCTTGGGAATTGATGCAGCTAGAAGACTATGCACCACTACCACCCCCACCTCAGTAGGTGTTGCCTGCACCGTGCAGGTGCCCAGCCCCTCGCAAGGAGCTGTCCCCTGAGACAGGACAGCTCTCCCATGTCACTTCCCAGAGGACAGCAACCAGCACACAGGCCCTTGGGTCCCCCACCGTTGACACCTGTCAGATGGCAACATCCTGACTCTTAGAACAAAAGGCTTTTGTGGATCCAGTAGCACCATCTGCAGTGTGGCGCTCTCCACAGGGCTGTACCCACGCTCTGCTTCACCTGTCCCTGGGCAGAAGGTGCAGGCTGCGCAGGGAGTGCCACTGTGTCAAGCCAAAGCAGAGGATCTGCTTGCCAAGGGACGGAGGCGGCCTGTCCACCTCCTCACAGAGCCCGCAGGGGCAGGAGCCAACAGCAAGTTTCCATAAGGTTCAGTTCTCTCAAACTGCACCCCACATACTCCTTGCCACGTGGGTACAATGGGTGCTTCCATGGTGCCCCCATGTGTCCTCTGGGACAGTAGAGTTACAAGTCTAACATCAGGAGCTGAGCTCCAGAGATGGAGGACAGGATAGGCCCACAGTTATGTTCTTACCTGTTTTGTCAGAATCTGGGGAAACGCTGACCCTCCCCCCTGGCCCGGAGGCTGCCTGCTTTCCCATTCCTTGATTGCTCTGCTCTTTCAGTGTCCGGGTCTCAGGGCCACAGCATCAGAGAGCCAAGGGGAGAGGGCCAGAGGACACCTGCGATGGTCAGGTGCAGGGACCGTGTCCTGTTTAGAGGACTGGTCCTAAAGACTGGTCCTGGTAGTTGTCACTCAGGCACACCCCTTGCTCTTGGGGCACTGTCTCTGCCTGTACTCTTATTCATGTGTCCTGGGGGTCCCCACTCAGTGGAGGAGCAGGGTACATTTTGATCCTGCCTTTCCACCCACAGAAAGCCACCAATCAATGCATTCTGCTGAATTATGGGGGCCAGGGGCAAAGTCTGTGGAAGTTGGAGCCCCCTACCCAGAGCCCTGCTTGTCCCCCCCCAGCTCTGGAGCAGCTCAGAAGCACAAGCCTGTTTTCCATCCCGTCTTGTCCAGGTTGTTGATAAAGCTGTTAGACAATACGGCTGGGCCGGCTGGCGAACACCTGTTCTCCAACTGTGGTATCACTGATCTGCCGATAACCGCGCGTGGTGCAGACCTCGAGTGGCCGTCACCTTGGCAGTGCGTTTTGCCCTTGTGACTTAATGCAGCTCTCTAGAAATGGCTGTTTGTTCACAGGTGTTTCATGGCTGAGATACAAGCGCAGTTATAATTATAGACTAATATTTAATGGAACAACACATCATTTGCAAGTGTAGAAGGAAAGAACCACAACAAATGTTCATGTGTCCTGCATGTGGGACAAAGTTAGGTCATTAATTGTCACATAAGGTAGCAGCATTAGATGGTCCGGTCCTTACTGCACATGCAGCGACAAGCAGATTAAGCAGATACGAGTCACATCATCACTTCTCGTTCAGCTTTCAAGGACCCAAAGTGAAGGCTTTCATAGTAGATGCTTTCCTTTCTCCTGTCAGCTTTTCTTACTGGATATGACTTTCTATCTAGCAGCTTCTAAAACAGAATGTTTGGATTGATTGGCATTCTGCCACACGAATTCTCTTAAAACAAAATTAGACCCCAGCAGGTGGAGCAGTGCAGCCTGGCCATCTGGGAGGCTGAGGCAGGAGGACCGAAGGCCCCACCACAGTGCAGGCAACTCAGGGACCCAGGGAGGCCCTGTTCCAAAATAACAAAACAGCACAAAGGGAGCATGGAATGGCCCTCAGCATGCAGGTCTTGGGCTCAGACCACCCCTTGCTGAAAACCAAAGCAGCACAGAAAAACAACCTGGACACAGGTGGGGCTCAAGGCTCCAGAGGAGGAGGACCTTAACCATGGCTCCAGCTTCGCTTGCTCTTCCTGGGCAGCCCCCACAGTGGGGTGGGGCCCGCCTGGGCTGGAGACCTCCACCCCGGCACATGGCCCAACCTCATTGGCAATTATCCTGCGAGCATCTGCCATTACTCGACATCTTAATTCTTCATCTACGGAGTGAAAGGAGAATTGGTACTTTGGAAGGGATGTTGAGGGTTTTACATAAGCTTCTGTAGTTTTAAACACTTGCCTTTTTAGAACAGACAGTTAAAACAATTCTACATTCTAGCTGGGGGCAGTGGTGTACTCCCAGCACTCTGGGAGGTTGAGGCAGGAGGGTCACGAATTCAAGATGAGCTTAGGTAACTTAGTGACCTAGCAAGACTCTGTCTCAACATAAAAATTTTAAGGAGGCTCAAGGGAATAGCTCAATGCAATTTTTGAGCTACAGTCTTTAGTAACACACACATACAAAACAAACAAACAAAAAAACAGAACACATGTTACATATCTCCAGACAGAATATCTTTTATCCTCTTGGGATAATAATTCCAATTTTAGAATATTAGCATGTGAAGAATGAGGTTTATTGGGCCTGAAGTCCAAGCCTAAGTACAAAATTAATTTCTGTTCCACATGCACCTCGTACACATTGCCTGAGTATGCCAGTGTTCTAATAATTTGATGCATGAAACAAAGTGAGTGACCTGGCATGCAATTCACCACTGGGAGGTCACACTGGTGTAAAAAAGTCACGACTTCAGGGGCCACCGAGATAGCTCAGCAGACTAAAGCACCTGCTTAGGCAAGCTTAGACAAGTGCAGGATGGCAGTTCGATCCCCAGCACCACATACAGCACTCTGTCCACCCCTACGGCACGCTGAGCTGGCCAGAGTCCAGGGTGTGGTGGCACCCACCTATAATCCCAACACTGGGGAGGCTGAAAGCAGGAGGATCATGCGTCCAATCTGCTCAGTGAGACCCTGTAGACCCTGTACTAAATACATTTAAAGAAAAAAAAAAAAAGGCCAAGGCACTGTCGCAGACTGGAGAAAGCATGGCGACATGGCAACAACAGGTCTGTATCCATCCTGAAACAAAGAACACCAGCGACTTTTAAATCTCTTGTGCCCCTCTGTCCTGTGTCCAGTGACAGCACTGCAGAGAGACCAGGTTCCTGGGTTGGAAGGTGCAGCCAGCTGGGGTGATGTTAGAGGGAGGAAGCTATGCCAGGTGGCCCCAGAACTTCCAGCACTGTCTATCTGCAACCTGTCCTCCAGTATTACCTACAAACACTGCAGAGTGTGACCATCAGTGTGGTCCTCTTCGGTCCCAGGGACTAACCCCAGAGTCTGGGTCTTTCACACTGAGCTAGGTCCCTATTCTTTTTAATTGTTTGTTCTTGGGACAGGGTCTTGGTTACGACATTGAGGTACCCAGGCTGGGGATGCACTTTTGATTCTCCTGCCCTGGCCTCCCATCAGAAGGTTAATTTTAGAGTAAAAATGTTAAAGTTCCATTTAATCCTTATAAACATCTACATGTATTTTGTGTGGACTTTTCCCTCCTGGTGGGGTGCTTTCTTTCTCCTCGGTGTTATTTTACACATGTGCAGTCCAGAGAGGGATTTGAGGAAGGAGCAGACGGCTAGCAGTCACCGGCTTTGCTCACATGCAGATGCCCATGTCCTTGGCCGGGCACTTGCTGGGGCCTGAGCTGCTGGAGGTGACCCACTGAGAGGGTCACAAGGCTGCATGTGTGGTTTGGCCCATGCTTCTGGGCAGGTGCTGAAGGGAGCAGGGCAAACAGACGCACACAGCATGGCCCTTTCCTGAGTGGTGTTGGAGATGGAACCTGCAATCCGGAACAAAGAGAACATGGGGTGATGGACCCCAATCCTCTAGAAGCAGAGGAGTGGGGGCTGCCAGATGCACAGGTGGGCACAGGGAGGGCATGGTGTTATCCCAAAAAGCTCTAAAAAGTCCACCATTCCTGGTTAGGGGAAGCGAGGTGCTTCCCTTACCAACACCCTGGACTGTGGTAGCTCAACCTGCAATCTTTAACTCTGTGATGGAGCAAGTGTTTGGCATTTGTAGCGCCACCCTCTGACCTTCTCCAGGGCCTGGGATGCTCTCCTGGGATGCTGAGCAGTACATGCGCCACAGCTGCACATGGAGGCCCCGCACGGCGTGGTGCTGCTGACTGTAGGTGCTGGGCAGGCGCACACAGCTCGTGCCTTTTCTACATAATGCCTTCAGTCTGCAGTGGCCTCACTGGGACACAATGCGTCCCACACTGAGAAGCACCCTATTTATGTGTCTTCGTGAAATGGTGACCAGGGTTACTAGTTGTGCTAGGGTGCTGCAGAGACACAGGACCAACAGGAGATGTGTATGTAGACAGACATTGACGCTCAGAGTCCACCAACCAACTATGGATCAAAAGTGTTGGAAACAGGGGATTTTGTACCAAACCCATGCAAACTTGGGCTCCTTCTCATAGTCCCTAACGATGTCATGTGCCAACGATTTATATGCCATTTGCATTGTATCAGGTACTAGAAGGAATCCACAGATTAAAGTATTCAGGTGGGTGGAGACAACCCATAGAAATGGCACCTCGCAAGGGGAAGAGGAAGTATGAAGACCGGTCATCAGCCTCGGGCCACAGGTGGCTGAGGGAGAGAATGTGCATGGTGTCTGTCACATCTTCGCATCCTTCAATGATACTTTTGTCCATGTCACTGATCTCGCTGGCAAGGAAAGCATTTGTCATGTGACCGGTGGATGAAGGTGAAGGCCGATCGAGATGAATCTTCCCCGCACGCTGTCATGTTGGCTGCCCAGGAGATGGCCCAGAGGTGCAAGGAGTCGGGCGCCACCGCCCTGCATATCAAACTCCGGGCCACAGGAGGAAACAGGAGTAAGCCCCCTGGAGCTGGTGCACAGTCAGCCCTCAGGGCGCTTGCTCGCTCAGGAATGAAGATTGGGAGGACTGAGCATTTCACTCCCATCCCCTCTGACAGCACCCACAGAAAGGGAGGTCGCCATGGTCACTGTCTGTGAACAAGGCTCAAATTATTTTCTGTTAATAAATTACCTTCATGTAAAAAGAATAAAATAAAAAATAAAGTATTCAGGTGGATGTGCACCAGTTTTATGCAAACATTAGACATTTTTCTAAGGGGACTTGAGCTCCTGCAGACTTTGAATCCTCAGAGATCCTGTAACTATCCCTCCGAGGCGGGCACAGGGAGGTGATCTGCATGAAGTGGAGGTCTAGACACAGACATGGATACGGAGAGAGAATGCGAGACTACCGCCCTTGATTACGGAGGCTGACGAGTCCTATGGCTGCCCTTTGCAGGCTGGAAACCAGCGCAGTGCAGAGTGTAATTCAGCGTGAGTCTCAACGCAAGACGGACGGGGCAGGGACATGTCTAGGTCACAGTTTGAGTCTAAAGGAGCAAGACCAGAACATGGATGTCCATGTCACTGATCTCTCTGGCAGGAGACGATGACTGTCCCAGCTTAGATGTGCGGGGCAGCCTCCTTCTCTGCTTTCTGCTCCCTTCGGACTCTCAGGAGCGTGGGTACCCTCGCATGGGGGCGGGGGGGGGGTACGTGTACTGATCCAAGCGTCTGGTCATCGACCTGAAGGGGTAAGACGTACCCCACAGATCGGTGTGGGCGTGGCTGTGGATGATTGACGTGCTGGCCAGCAAACTGAGAGGAAGATCCTCCAGGGGTCGGTGGGAGCCAGCCAATAGGCTTATAGCCTGGATGGAAAGAAACAGGAAAGAGTAAGGTGGTGTGTGCAGTGGCGCTCTCGTCTTTCAGAGCTAGGCACCCCTCGCCATCGCCTTTGGAAAGCGGCCTCCAGCCCTCTACCGTCTTTGACCCGCGAGGCACACGTGCCAGCAGGGAGCTGCCAGGGCCTCCACCCAGGGCAGGGCTGCATCCCTGATCCCTTTCCTTCTTGGCTTCCTCTTTCCGCCCGAGCTGCCCCTGGGTCCTCCGGCTCTCCGGTGTGCGGACGGCGGACGGCGGACGGCGGTGCGAACTCTCCCGTCTGCGCCCCTGGGAGCCACCTGATAAACCCCTGGCGTAACGATACGTGGACTTGCATTAGGGAGGCAGCCCCGCAGCCGACCAGCATGGGTGGCCTGTGGAGCCGCTGCCTTTGGCTGAGAAAGGTCCTCATCCGAGACAGAGCAGAGCCTGTCCCCGCAGAGGACAGGTCTCCTGAGGCAGGGCAGCGTGGAGGTGGAGCCCTGGAAGTAAGGACAGAATGGCGGTCCAGTGTCGCCTACTGAGCCCACCTCGGTGGCCTCGTACACGTCTCTCGGTATACCCAGAGCTGCCTCTTTGTTTTAAGTTCAAACGTCTTAAGATGTGAAAACTGGAGCAATTTGCCAGCATCTAACTAACATGGAAAGGCTGCCACTTCGCCCCAGGCGCGGCTTCGCAAGCCTGTGGCCCTAGCACTCCGGGACGCTGAGGCAGGACGATCAAAATTTTTAGCTCAGCCTGGGCAATGTAGTGAGTGACTCAGTGAGAAGCTGTCTCAAAATAAAACCTAGAAGAGAGGCTGCAGATATTGTTCAGAGTGTCCTCTGAACTGCAAAAACCAAAAGGAAACTAACACGGTCCCCACACCGAGCCTCTTCTCTGGCCCAGCATTGCTGTCTGAGGAGGCCCCGGCACAGGCCTAGCGCGCCCCCCACCTGGCCGCCACCCCCAGTTCTGTCTGCTCTTCCTAAGCGGCAGCACGAGAATGTCATGATAAATACCAGCAAAGCATCTGTGGAAAATCAGAGGAAGCCGGAGCTCAGAGCCAGCAGACAGGAAGGGTGGAAGCTCAGCGCTCTCAGGGCGTCAGAGGACCGCAGGGCTGCTGAACCTTAAGACGCCTCCTTCTCCTTCCTTGGGGAGCAGCCGGCTTTCCAGAGAGTTTATCCCTAGGACTTATATTTAGCTGGCGCTGGGCCTTTTCTAGGGGTCATTGTTCAAGAATGTCCAAGAACGCAGCAGGGGAGGAGAGAGGCGCTGGTCAGCCCCGGGGTGGCAGGCATTGGCCTCGAGCCGGAGGAGCAAGGACCACTGCAGTGGGACGCGTTGGTCTCCCACTCCGCACTCCGACTTTGCAGACCGGCTGCGCGGGGGCAGTTGGCAGCAATTACGCCTGCTTCAGTCTGCGGCACGAACACAGCGGTACCAGTGCCTGACTGCCCTACCACAGGCCGCACGCGCGCGTTTCAAGTGCGCGCATCTGCAAAGGCCAGCACGACGACCGCCTCCCTGTCTCACGGCTGCTCCGCACCACCACTTCCCCCTCCACCTGCTGTATCCAGGCAACAGCCTGTTCCTCCTACCAATTGAGGATAATTTGCATTTCCTGGAGTTTATATAGATGGAGTCATCTGTTCTATGCTCTCTTTTTTGCTCTGGCTTTCTGTGATCTGTGTAACTGTTCTGAGATTTCACGCTGTTGTAGCAAAGACTATAAATAATGGATTCTTTTTTTTTTTTAAATTTTTTAGGGAAGGGTCTAGAGAGTGTTCAGGGTCTCACTACTAAATCTGAGTCGTAGTGATCCGCCTGTTTACAGCCTCCCAAGAGCTAGGATTACAGGCGTGCGCCGCCACGCCCAGTCTCAGTTGCTCTCTCAGCACGCCCCAGGAGGCACAGACTGCATGGCAGGCCTGGGGATCGGACCCCTGGCTTCTGAGCCTGCTTGCAGGCTCTTTAATTCACTGAGCTATTTGCCAGCCCTCAATAATGGATAAATAATATCCCATTGTGTTCACATGCTACAATTAGTGTTGTTATTTACCTGTTGTACACTCAGACTGGGTTCCGTTTAGGGCGATGACAAATAAGACTGCTTAAAAATGCTGGTCTCGGGCCAGGGAGATAGCTCAGTGGCATAAGCACCTGCCTGACAAGCGCAAAGTCCTGAGTTCGATCCCTGGAATAGCAAAAATAAAATAGAATAAAAAATACTGGTCCCTAATTCTTAATCTAGACATCTGATTTTGTTTCTCTTGTGAATCACTAGCTCTGGAAAGGCTATCATGTGGTAGGTATGAGCTTAACATTTAGGTGACTTCAAACTGTCTTAAATTTGGGTCATTATACAGTACCCTAAAAAGGGCATGAAAGGTTGGGTCCACTCAAATTGGTTACACTGAGTGCAGTAAGTGTCTATTATTTCAATGGCTGCAGAGTGGCATTTCACTGTGTCTCCCAAATGGATAACAGCTAGTTTTAGCATTTATAATTGTCTAATTTCAATCCATATGTGTTCATTTATGAAACATCTCCATGAAGCTTTTTGCCTAGGTATTAATTAGCTTTTTCTTATTAATGTGTTCTGAATTATACAGAGCTTCTTTTTTTTTTTTTTAAGGAATTGGGATTCTAGGATCATTACAAGGAAATTTTCGCTTAACCCAAAGTCATGAGGACTCTCTTTGATGTTTCCTTCTAGAAGTTATATAATCTTACTTCAACTGTCTTTTTTGAATTAAATTTTATATATTACACAAATTAGAATCAACTTTTTTGGGGGTCAGGGAGATAACTCAGTGGAATAAGTGCTTACCTGGCAAGCGCAAGGGCCTGAGTTAGGTCCCTGTTTCCTCGGAAAAAAAAAAAAAAAAAAGCTTTTTTTAATTGGGGTATGCCCTTGTCCTAGAATTATTTTTTGAAAAGTATATCTTTTCTCTATCAAATTGTCATTTCAATGAAAGTCAGTAGTGCATATACATGTAAGTTTATTTATTTTGTTTAGATTTATGCTAATACAGTATCATGCATGCAGCCTGTTAACCATAAAGTATTAATAATTATGCTTTACTATAGGTCTAGAAACAATATAATGTTAGCTTTTCAACTTCATTCTCTATTTTCAAAGCTATCTTGGTTATACCAGGTTCCTAAAAGTTTCACGTGTATTTTATAATTGTCATTTTATACAAGAAATTCTGTTGGAATTTTTACTATGAGTCTATTAAATCTGTAGTTAAATTAGGAGAAATTTGACATGTTCACAATGTTAGGCTTCTGATCCTTGGGCATAGTTTATTGCTTCCTTAATTTTTCCTGAGATTTTATAGTTTTCAGTATTCAGATCTCTACAGAGTTTGTGGAATATTGACCTCTAAATATTTTATACTTTTGTGCTGTTTTTTAAAAAATTCTTTTACTAATTCATTCCTTAGTGTATGCTTCTATAATATACAAATATATTCAAATGTCTATATTAATATTTTTAATGTATTTAGCACACAGTCTACAGGGTCTCACTACACAGATCCAACTTGTAGTGATCCGCCTGTATTCAGCCTCCCAAGTACTGGGATTACAGGCATGCGCCACCATGCCCAGTTTCAATCACCATCTCAGTGTGCCCTGGGGGCGGGGCCAGCACAGCATGCTGGGGATTGAACCCTGGCTGCAGCACCCTGCCTAAGTAGGCGCTTTAGTCTGCTGAGCTAGCTGGCCGGACCTGTTTATATTAATCTTGTTTCCTACAACCTTGCTAATATTGTTCTGTACATAGTTCTAGTATTGTTCCTGTGCTTTACTTTTTTTTTTGTATGGGGAATCAAACTCAGGCAGCACTGTGCCTCTGGGTTATGTCCCCAGCTTCAATGTTGTTATTTTGTAGAGCCCATTGGATCTTTGTACATAAACAATCATATACATCATATCTATTAAAAAGTTTCATTTTTCCTTTTCAGTCTTGATTTATTTTGTGTGCTTTTACTACCTTGTTATAGGTAGTAACATGGACACAGAGAACACCTCAAACACCGCATTATACCATAATATTTAATATATATTAAGTAGAAATTGTTATAGCAAATATATATGCTTCGTTTGTAACAAAGGGAGAAACACTCATCATTTGATCATTAAGCTCATTTTTATTCCTGATTTGCTTTTTTTTTATTTCAAATCAGTAAGATGTTTGGCTGTCAATAGCATTCTTTTATTCCACAGAAAGGATTATGTTTTTTACTTTTTATAGTTTTGATATGGTGACAGTGTGCTGATCGATTTTTTAGTATCAAATCAATGTTTCATAGGACAAATTCAGAGCCATTTAAGCAACTCTTAGACTTGATCTGGTGTGTAGACCCAGAAGCCCTGGACAGAGAGTGACCTTTTGTGACAAGAGCCTGCTGAAATGCTCCTTGCATTGGTCTTCCTCCCAGCTATCCCCACCCCAGAGTCTTACAGTCTGTGCACGGGGTCCCGTGCAGGGAAGAGAAGAAAAGAGTCAAAGCTCCCAGGGCCTCTAGGACCCTGACTCTGAACTGCAGCTACTTCGGGGATATCCAGAGCGTCGCTAGGGCCCACCAGCCAGTGCAGGGGGGCTGTGGCGGGTGGAGCTGCAGTCAGACCCATCTCACAGCCTGTCCACCAAGTCTTGAATCCACTCCGTGGTTGTTGCCTCAGTGCCAGCATGTGTAGGAGCAGCACACAGCCTCCACAGCTGGACAGACCCCCAGGCTGGCTGAGCTGTGCAATGGGGCCTCCTATGCTGGGTCAGGCCAGGCAGAAGCCCCTAGACCTGCCTCTACCTGGGGAAGCAGCAAAGGGAAAGCCATTGCAGGCTCCTGCGTGTGGTACAGAGACAAGTGTGGCCATGGAAGAAGCGGAAAACAGGAAAAGTGATTCTTACCGTATCCCATTCCACTCTCCTGATTGTGTAGAAAACAGAGGCATCTTGCAGAAGAACTGTGGGTGTGCTGCTGCAGCTGCTGCATGACATGTGACAGATTAACGTCCCCCTGGGGTGCGGCTACTGATCTGGCAAATGCTTTCCCAGGCAATGGTAAAGGCCGCACACAGCAGTTTGCTTAGCCCTGATAAGGCCAGCAATACACTTTCTCTGTCCCGCCTCAGCTCTTTGCCCCTGTGCGCTAAAGGACCAGCAATGCCCTTCCCTTCTACAAGATATAGCATATGATGGATTGCCTTCAAGCTGTGGTGCTGATTGGATCTAGCACTCAAGGGGCATCCAGTCCTCCAGATGCATTGGTAAGACATGCATGCATTAGAGGGTTGGAGATGAATTCGTTGAAGTTCAAAGGCTGCCTGCCTGCCTGCCTGCCTGCCTTGGTGAAATTTCTCGGTGGTGCAGGGTAGTACCCCAGTCCGTGCCCACGTGATCCTAAAAGCTGCTAGTTTTAAGTGGATCTCAGACAACAGAAGACTGGGCCCAGTGCTTGCTGCTATAAGCTGTTCCGCCAGATGGGCCACAGGGTGCAGCAGATCCAAGGTGTCCACAGAAGAAATGCTGCCCTTTGGCAGGGCCCATGGGTGAATTATAGCACAAGGCCTCAGGGATTTTGAGCAGGGTCCTGGCATCATTGCACTCCTCCTGGCCCATAGTAGGAACTGAGTGCCTGACCACGGGCCACCAAGGCCCCGGGCATCACTAGCTAGGTGTTCTCTGCTGCACCAAGGAAGAGACCCATGTGCCAGGCTCTGCCACTTGTACCACACTGCTTCCTGCTCTAATGAGGAATCCTTTACATTCTGCTGGCAGAGCAAGCAAAGGTGCAGGCCTGCTGCTCGTGTGCTTGTCTGTGATGAGTGGAAGATGGCTGCTGCAGCCCTGCAGCCCCTCCCAGCACATCCTGGAGGACAGCGTCTTCCCTGCCGGGAGAATGCTGGGCAGCACACCTGACCACCCACTCTACTTAGAAGGAGGAATGGCAAGGCGCCTGGCTCTGTCTCGATTTGGGGGCTGTCGCTATAGTTTGACTGGAAGGGCAAACATCGGAAGGAATGTGATTAGAAAATTAGTGACAAAGAAATTTGTGAAAGCGGTGGGTGTATGGCTAGACCTTTCTGAATGGGAAGGGATATGCAGATGTTTGTGTCCCAGGCAAGCACTGAGCAAAGCACGTCCTCGCCACACGAGCACAGTGGCCGAGTCCGTGTGGCGGTCATCCTCTCCACCTGGCCACCCATCACATGCATCAAGCTCGCGAGCCAAGTGACTGTGGTGATACACTGAGATTATATGTGGGCTTCTTGTCTACAAGGCTGGGCTGGCCGTGGCCACTGCTGAGTGCCCAGCTTGCCAGCAGCATAGACCGACACGGAGACCTCACTAGGGCACTGTGGCCTGGTGCTTAGGCAATTGGCTGGTGGCAGGGGTGGCTGGTGGCAGGGGCTCCGTCCTGGACCTCCTCCATCACAGAAGGCACCTCCTTTCCTCTCACTTGAGTAGGTATGTATTCTGGATACAGCCTGACTGCTCCGCACACAGTATTTCTTCCAGAACTACCAAACACGGACACAGAGACCACCTCAGCCGCCACACTACACCAAGCAGCGGTGTCTCTGATCAGGAAACTCCCCTCGCAGGAAAGAGGGCGGCAGTAGACTCATGCTCACAGGCCTCACCAGTCATCATGCGCTCCACCGTACGGAAGCTGCTCGCTCGGCAGGACAGCGCATGGAGCAGTCTTCTAAGACTCCGTGACACTCACCCTGGCAGCACTACCCCACACTGCTGGGCGGGGTTTTCTGGAGGCTGTACGTGCTCCGGATTAGGGCCCAGGATGTGGCACTGTTTTCCCACTGCCAGGGTTCGGAGGTCCAGAAATCTTGCGGTGGACAGGAAGAGGTACTCCTGATGACCCACTTGCTACATCTCACTGCCCTGTCCCACAGCCTTATCTTCTACAGGCTAAAGGCACTGAGTCCCACAAGGAAGAAGGAGTCCACTGGGAGACGAAACAGCCCCACTGAACCCTAGGTAGGGTGCGGCCTGGCCACCTGCACTCCTCAGGACACTGACAGGAGTCACTCTGTTGGCTGAGGTGACTGATGTGGACTGTCCAGTGGCCCTGGACTGCTCCTCCACAGTGGAAGTAGCACGTGGCTTTCACAGAAGACTCGGACATCTCCTACTATTACCACACTCTGTGACTAAGGTGAGCAGGAAGCTGCAACAACCCAGACTGGGCTGGAGTATAATGAGCTTAGGTGCTGGAGAAGAAAGCACAGAAATGGCTGTAGAAGGCACTCGTGAATATGCATCCTGCCATGGGGACAGCCATAGACATGAGATCAAATTGTCCTGGCTACCCCTTGCTTTGTTGGAGCACGTTGTGTGTGCACATTCACACATTAAGCCAGTATCTTTGGTTTTGTTCCTCTCCTACTTCTTTAACACGTAGCTTTAAATTGTTGACTTTTTATCAGTCAACACTTAAGTGTAAGCAAGTGTGCATCACAGTATTGAAGCCACCAGCTCTCAGGAATGGCACAAGCACACTCAGAGACCTCAGCAGCCGCTCTGGGGAGGCATCAGGCAGCTTTGTCTGCTGCAGTTGTGGGCGTGCACGGGATTGCGCTGTGACAAGGAAGTGCAGGACCCAAGGCACTGTCTTTGTTTGTCGGGTTGGTATGGCTGAAGGGGCTTAGAGCATGTGCCCAGCTGAGCAGGGGTGACCGCATGCTGGCTGCTCTCATGTGGTAAGGGGCCTGGGACGGGCATTGCCAGACAGCTGGCCTGAGAGGACTCCACAGGTGCCCGTGAGGCTCTGGGGAGAGATGTGGCAGCGTCTTCCAGAGTTAGGAAGGTAGCACTCACCAGTGTGGGTGAGCTCCATCCTGCCCCTGAGGCCCACACAAAGCTGAAAGGAGAAACAGGGCTTCCTCCCTCTGAAGAAGCTAGATGTCTCTCACCCTCTGCCGCTGGACATGGGTGCCTTGTCTTGGACCTTCAGTCACAAACTGGGACTGGCTGCCCAGCTCGGGGGCCATCAAGCTCAGGGGCAGCGCCACTGGCAGTGACGCTCAGCCCTGACGATGGTCTGCGGGATGTTGTGACTCCAGGTCTCCATGCTGAGAACCTCAAAATGAGAAGGGAGGCTGAAAAGAGAGGGGCAGTTGGGGAGATGGCCTGGAAGCCCAAGGGCACATGTGTGGGAGGTGGAGGTCGTGGGCAAGCTTTGTGCATGTGTCAGTGTGAATCCACTATTCTGAGTAACTTCTATGCACTAACTGAATGCCCTTCTGAATTATCTCTCATCACGTTCTGTTCAGCTTCTCTGAAGAACCCTGACTCAGGCAGGCTTTTTGTAGCCCCTCCTTCCACTCCCTGTAGTAGCTTCCTCTGGGTTTAATATTTGGTTTTGGCCTCACTCCATGAATTAGGAGCTGTTCGCTCCTCTTCAGCTTTCTAGATGAGTGGATGGCTGTGCTCACACTGCATGCACGGATGCATACACACACACACACACACACACACACACACACACACACACACACGCACACTTTCCTGGCCCCAGGACCCAGCCCCAGTGACCAGTGGAGAATCCCTGCATTTCTAGTCTTTTCTAGAAACACTTGTGGATGTCTACGTACTGGGGTGGTTACAGCCAGCCAGCCACTAGCTGGGAACCGACTGCACAGAAGGCAGGAGGGAAAAGAAGGCAGCATGGGCACTTGGCTTTCAGTCCTTCCTTATGCATCTGTTGGCTGAACAAAGTAAGAACCATTGAGTTTGTCTTGTGAAACCTTCTAGCTGTGCCGGCATGAACCCTAGGCATGGGCTGCACACAAGCTATGGAATGCAAGGGGGGCACTGCCTTGATTCTGCAGAAAGTCAGAGATCTTGTCTTTGCCTTTAAACTTGGTGCTGCACAGCGCCAGGCAGTCTTGGACCACAGTAGAGAAATGCGCAGTCTATGCAGCGATAGAAAGAGGAAGAGGGACGGTGGACAAGTTCAGGGTGGGACCTTGTGGGGTAGGACTAAACACAGATGAAGGGCATAGTCTTTTCGGACCCATAAACCTTTCATGGTCAGCTTAGAGCCTGGTGAGTTCTTCACAAAGTCACAGCATGCCAGGCATGGTGACACACTCCTTCAGCCCAGCACGCTGGGAGGCTGAGGTGGGAGGACTATAAGTTCAAGCTCAGTCTGGACAACTTTGAGACCCTGGCTCAAAATACAAATTTAAAAATGAGCAAGGGGTATACTTCAGTGCGAAGGACCTGGGTTCAATCCTGGGTTTCATAAAATAAGTAAATACCAGATAGAGACCAAGGACAGCTAGTTATGTCGTCCTGTGCATGGGCTCAGGGCGTGGGTGTGAGGTTCCAGGAAGCCATAGCCCACAACTTTAGAGGAGAGGGGAAGGTACTGCTCTTCTTGGAGGCAGGGATCCTGGGTCACCAGGAAAACTGAGGACAGAGACAGAGGGCAGAGACATGTTTCTCCTGCTGCCACCGGGCAGTGGCATGTCCTGGTCACATGGCTGGTGCTGCTGATGCCGCTGCTGCTGCATCGTCATCTCAGGAGGCCTGGTCGACAAGAGGAGCTCACAGGATGGGAAGAGCAGAGGCTCTGAAGAGACAGTCTCTTGGGGTTGACTTTGGGGGGCTGTGGGAGGAGCTGGCACCCAGCCATAGCCCAGCCCCTCAGCTTGACTTAGAGTTGTTGGCAGTTTGGCACTGGGCACCTCCTTGGCACCTGCTCGTAGGACGGTTTGTTTTTGTTTAATGCTTTGCTATTGTTTGCATGTGGTCTCATGTGGTGGGCAAGCGTCCTGCCATGGGCCACTCCCTCCACTCCCCTATAGCCACTGCTCTGGGTTTTGTTTGTTTTGGTTTTGTGAGGCAGAGCCTCCCTATGTAGTCCAGGCTGGCCTTAAGCTCATGGTGATCCTCCTGCGCAGCCTCTGGGGTCCAGGACTCCAGGTGTGTGCCACCATGCCTCACCTCCTCGATCTTCCTAACAGACACCTCATATCCTTGCTGACTCAGTCACCAGCGGCGCATGGCCTGTTGGGTGCATGGAGCTGATTGTCACACTTTTTATTTAAAGACAGGAAGAGACAAAGAGGCCAGGTCTTCTGGCAAGTGCTGAAGGAAGTGTGAAAGAAATGAGCGGAGAACATGAGGAGACTGGCTCCATGCCTGCCGGAGATGAGGGCACAGGCCGGCTGCCACCTCCCACAGGACCATGTAGGTTCTGCCCTCTCTGGGACTCCAGGCCGGAAGCAGTGAAGCTGGGACACTGGAGGCCACAACTCTCCAACCTCGCCTCCTGGACACCAGCCCCTGGAGACCACAAGAGGGGAATCCAAGCCCACCGTCCTCACAAGGGGCAATGGGGTGAGCTCTGTCCACTTGTTTTCAATGCTTCCTCCATGACAGCAGAGTTCAGGATGAGGGGTGCGTGCGTGGGGCAAAGTCTCTGGAGGGTGAATCCCCTCTACCTTCCCTCTCCCCTGGGCAGGGTCTGGACCATCAAGTACTACTCAAGTGAGAGAGGATAATACCTGTACAATAAAGCATTGATGGTAGAAGCAATGAAAGAAAAGTCATCAGCTGAACATCCAAGGTAGAGTCATGTGCCCCAGTGGACACCACCTGTGATTCCAGCATTCTGGGAGGAGACTGAGGCAGGACTGCAAGGCTGAGTTCAGCTTGGGCAGTTGAGGGAAATCCTCTCAAAATAGACAACTGAACTAGGGATATAGCTCAGTGCACAGGCACAGGCTTCGGTCCCCCAAACTGGAAAAAATAAAAGACACCAAGAATATATAAAGATGTCCCACTGTGCGAGAGAAAATACTTGGAAACATATGAAGATCACAGAGTGCTGTGCATGGAGTGCATGGAGAACTCTTATGACTCAGAAAATATGAAGATGTTCTATGTTAAATGGAAGAAGACATGCACAGTACTAATAGCCAATAAGCACAAGAGGAGGAGCAGACACCGCCTACCCTGAGTGGGGAAATGCAGATTCCCAGAGCATGGTGAGATTCCCTCTTCTTCCCACAAGGACAGCTACAGGTGAGGACAGAAGGGCAGACTTCTAGGGTGTGGAGGAGATAGAGTCCTCAGAGCTTCTGTACAGCAGGAGCTGTAAAGAGCTATGGCCACTGTGGAAAGCCAGTGTGGCAGCTCCTCTGAGACACCTCAAGGCTAAATCCCTGCGGGTCCTCTGACCCAGCAACTCATCTCTTGGGTAGATGGCCAAGAAGAACCAAATCCTATGTACTAGCAGAAAAGTGGGTGCGAATCTTCTGGCAATATGACGTGTGGTCCTCAGAACTTTCATGGCCTGATGCGTGAGCAGGCCCAGCCATGCGAGGGAGTACTATTTTGCTGTGCAGCAAATGAAGTGCTGGCATAAGCCACAAGGTGCATGATCCATGGGAACTTCATCCTAAGTGCAGTGACCCAGCTCTGGCAGCCCACACTGCATGTCACACCACATCCAGAAGAGAGAGACAGCCCGCGGAGGGAAAGTGGATCAGCACTTCTGGGGTGTGGGTGGCAACAGATACAGGGTTTATTTTGGGGGTGATAGAAGTGTTCTAAAGTTAGAACATGGCTGCTCTTATGCACACACCAAAACCACGAATCGTGTGCTTGAGAGCAGTGAATGGCATGGCAAGTGAATTATATTTCTCTAAAAATAAAGCACTCTACATAAATATGGTTTGCAGTTACCCTTCTTAGTGAAGGACCTGCCAGAAATGCATCCTGTTCGGTAACAGCATCTTCCATGGGTTGGGCGTGGTTCCCCCAAAAGGTCAGCCCCCCCAGAAGCTTGGTCTGCAGGGGCCAGGTGGGGAGGTGGAACACCCTCAAGAGCTGATTAGAACCTAGAGCCCTGCCCTGGAGTGTCCCTGTAGCTCTTGCAGGATCAGGTTGTCATAGAACAAATCTGGCACTTTCCTCCTCCTTCTCTTTTTCCTCTTCCTCTTCTTCTTCCTCCTCCCCTTCCACCTCTTCCTCTTCCTTCTCTCTTTCCCTCCCTATCTTTCTCTGCCCCCTTTCTTCTTTGCTCCTTTGTCACACTGACCATAGGCCAAACACTAGGGAGGAACCTGGAATTCCACACAAACTTGGAATTTCAGTCTCCAAAACTATGAGCTCAGAATCTTCTTTTTTCTACACATTACTCAGCACCAGCCATGCTGCTGTAGAGACACACAACAGGCTATGACACTAACAGGAAGAGAACATTGTTCTGTCTTCACCTTGAGGCCACTTTGAGAGTGTAATAAGGGTATGGAGTAGGCATGAGGTCACCAAGCCTTTCCTTTGGTGGCCCTGTGGGCCCCCTGCCACCTCTGTACACACCCAAGGACTTCACTGACCTACCAACTAGTGCCCTGGCTGGAGAATTCACATTTCAGAAAACCAGATTTTAGAGATGAGGAATTATTTTACGCATCTAAGCCCTGGCCAGGGAAACACATTTGGACGGGCAGCTGCTTCTGTCTCTTGGATCTTACAAGGGGGGGGGGGGGGAAGATGTGTCCTGCTCAGTTTGTGGCATGGTCAGCACATAGTAGCCAGCACTGGGCTTGTGTCTGTGGCCTGGCAGGGAACAGAGGAGCCAGTACCTGCTGTTCAGTGGCCAAGGCTCTGGGACTCAGCACCAGGCAGTGCGATCCTGAGCCGGCTGCCCGGCTGTGCTCTGAGTCTCTGAGCCATCTCTGGGCCTCCTGGCTCCTTGTCTGGGAACACAGTTGGCACTGACAATGCGGTTGTGGAGGCCCTGGTGGGCCACTCACAGGAGAGAGGCTGGGGCGGCAGGGAGCAGGAGGGGGGTGGGAAAAAGGAGACAGACTGTCCCCCTAGGGGCTTGCATTCGGGTCCTCAGCCCCAGGCAGCTCTTGCTCTTCTAGTTAGAGCCAAAGCCATTGCTCTCTAGTCTGGAACGCTGAGACAGAGTTGCAGAGATGCGCACACCAAGGCTGAGGACAGCGGCAGCCTCAGGGCTGTGTCCTGTGGATGAGAGGAACAGGGCTCAGCACGCACCAGCGGCAGCCACAGTGGCCGGAGTCTTCCTCTAGCCCAGGTTCAGCAAGCCTGGCCGGACGGGGTGTTGGCATCACACACTGGCAGGGGCAGGGCTGTGGAGGCCACTTACTAACACACTCACACTATTGCTGATGCGTGTGCTTCGAGGAAGCACTCAGAGCTTGGAGGCGCTCAGGGCTCAGGGTGCGTGTACGGACGATTCGACAACGAGTACCCTTCCTTCCCGTGACCAGGGCCTCAAACATGCTTGTGCAGCTTGGCCCTGCGCAGTCACCAGCCGTGCCACAGGGAGTGTCCCACTCGGTGACCATTAAGGTCAAGTTGCTCTCCGCGACCAGTGCCTCAAGGGGGCTTCTGTCCTCAGCCCCTCTCAGGGTTCTGCGACTCTCTCCTGAAGAGCTCTGCCCATTGGCCCTTCCCGTTTTCTTCCTGCTGTCAGGTGGCCACCTCCACAGCACACACAGCCGGCCTGCAGGTGTTGGAAGGTGTCGGGGTACACAGTGCTGCTGCCAGCTGTGTGCAGGGTGGTCTGGGACCCTTCCTCTGAGGGCAGTCAGTCGGGAGTGGGGGCAGTTGGTTGAAAGCCCTGAACCTCAGGCCCCTGTGTTACACCCCTGGCCATCTCAGCCCTAGGCGGGTGAGAGGCTCTGAAGCTCAGAGCCCTGCGGTGGCAGGCCGGCCCTGGCCCTTGGCCTCCTGGCCTTCACCTCCACTCCATTCCTCTCCCGTGAGCCTCTGGGTTGGAGGTGTTCTGTGGCCTCCCTGGAAGCTGAGGTTGTCTGGGCAGACGTTGACTGGGCCGCCTTCCTGAATGGCACCTGGAGGCTCAGTCTGGGAAGAACACTTCTTGTCTGCGATCATTGATGATGCCACAGCCTGAGCCACCAGAACTGCGCGGTGTGGGTGTGTCTGGGTGACTGACAGGCAGGCTGTGGACTGAGTGGAAGCCCCACCCGGCAGGGGGTGCTAGTGAGATGGGCTGCTGGCCTGGACCAAAAACCCAGGGAAGGACAGGCTGGGAAGAGCTGTCTCCCCAGGCCGCTGGGCGCAGGCGTCCAGCCCTGGCTCGCCTCCTGCT
The DNA here is from genome assembly GCA_004027165.1 of Ctenomys sociabilis. Taxonomy (NCBI): domain Eukaryota; kingdom Metazoa; phylum Chordata; class Mammalia; order Rodentia; family Ctenomyidae; genus Ctenomys; species Ctenomys sociabilis. The sequence goes on along the minus strand of PVKA01001405.1, from coordinate 67,080 downwards.
CTCACTGCGACCCTTCTACTCCCCAGTTCACACCCACCTTGGGCTGTCCTGCACTTCCTGGCCATGTCCCTGAGTACCGCAGGGCCACAGTCAGTTCCTCTCCAGCTCACCAGAGCCCTGCAGATAAATCCCTGAGGGATCACAGACAGATTTTTCCTGATTCGGTCTCCTAGAACCTCAAGGCACTCTGGGCAGGAACCTGCTGCAGCCATCTGCTGTGTTCCCCGCTGACGCCTCTGCTGCCCCCTCGGGTGCCACCCATGGCGATGCTGGCCTGGGGACCTCACTGGGGCTGGATATAAGCCGTTGTCAGCTTTGGCCCTTCACAGGCACCCTTTGTGACAGCAATAAGCAGAGCTGGGCTCACGGGGACTCCCTCATCCCCGGCCCCTGTTTTCCAGGAGCCATCTCCTCCTGCTAGCCACTGTTCTGAAGGCCAGGAATACAACAGAGCCGGTGCCACGACCGCTGAGGCCAAGGCCACGGGAGGAGGCTGCCACAGACACAGGAACAACTGCACAGACTGCGTGTGCGGATTTGTACCATGCGCATTCACGTCCTGGGTGCGCGTCTGCGCCCAGCTCCTGTCATGTGAGGTGTGCAGGAGAGAACAAACTCGTATCTGTAAGCAGATTGAAATGAGCGCATTCAAAAAGCTCAAAACAAAATAAAATGGGAGCGAGGCCATGCGGGAACCGAGGGGCGGCCACCCGGCTCCCGTGGGGCTTGAGCTGCACACCAGGGCGGCCTAGCCCTCGAAGGCCTGGGACCCTGACAGGTGCCCCAAGGAAGTTGGTTGCCGGCGGTGGACGGCGGCTTGGGCGGCTTCGAAGACCCGGCCAGGGCAATGCCCGGCCGCCCCCACCCCGCGCCTCACCGTCCTAGGGCCCGCGGGAGGTGGCCACGCGGCGGCCAGACCCAGCACCGCCGGTCGCGTCTGTCCCCCGGGCTTGGGGTGAGCGACCCGGCCCTGCGCGCCCGGGCACAGACAACCGAGGCCCCCACGTGGGACGCGGAGAAGGAGAGGAGGCCTCAGAGCCAGCACCTAGCCGGGTCGCCGCGCAGCGGCCGGGCCAGCAGCGCAGTGGGGCGGGACGTGGGCGTGGCCAGGGAGGCCTGCGCGGGGCCTGGGCGTCGGGGGGCAGTGACAGGGCGTGGCTCCGGCTCTGGGCGTGGCCAACAAGGCGCCCGCGGGACGCGGCCTTGGGCGGGATCTGGGCGTCGGAGGGCGGTGACAGGGCGTGGCTCCGGCTCTGGGCGTGGCCTGGGCGTGGCCAGCCCGCCCGCGCACCTTGCCGCGCCCCGCGCGCGCTGTCCCCGCCACGGTCCGCCCGGGGCTCGGCCGCGTTTCGCGGTCTGGGCGCGATGGTCCTCGCGGGTGAGCGCGGCGCGGCGGCCTGAGGTGACGGCCGGCCGGCATGGAGGCGCCGCGCGTCCTGGCCACCAGGCCCCCGAGCGGGTGAGTGGGGGCTGCGGGCGGGAGGGCTGTCTTCGTCCGCGCGCGCCTGCGGGCCGCGCGGGGCCGCGCCGGGTCGGGGCCGCGGGGCGCGGGGTCCCGGTTCCCGCGCTGGTGAGCGGGCCGGGGCTGGGCTCGGCTCCCAGCGGCCCGCGCCGCTGCGCCCTGCGCGTGGCCCGGCCCGGCCGCCCCACGGCGCTGCCCGCGGGGCCGAGGGCCTCCGAGCCTCCCTGAGACTTCCGCCGAAACTCGGAGAGCAGCCGGCCAGGTCAGTCACTCGGATCGCCTGAAGTCGGAAAGTAGTTTTTTAAAGAAAAGATTATTTTTGTCGTGCCCCTAATTGTGGTTGTGTAATTCTCTTTGAACAACTAACCACCCGTCCCCGCCACCAAATGTAAATAAACGTGGGAAATCCTCCCAGGTTGAGGACACTCGAAAGCAGCGGGGCATTGACTACACCCCTGTGCTGTGGTCAGTCACGAAATTTTTTTTTTTTTTTTTTTTTACTGTCACCTAGTAAATAGATGAGGAGGAAAGAGCACTTACGAGGCCAGCAAAACTGTCGCAGAGTCTGTCTGTGGAAGTGAAACCGCCCTGGTAAAGGGGGGGAGGCCAGGTACAAGCCGGACCACTCTCCTGAGAGGCCGGGCCAAGCCTGGGTCCTGTGCTCCGGACGGCACCGAGAGCTGGAAGCTGTTTCTATGCACCTTAGATTCCCGGACTCCTTTCTCCAGCCCCTGGAGTGCTTGTCTTTGGCCAGGCAGTGCTGGCATACCGTTCTTAACTTCTGTTTCTCCCAGTTACTTGATCATTGTGAATACTTTGAATGGAGAAAGATCAAGAAAAAAGTGCTTATATTTTTCAGAAAAGAATCTGATCTAAAGAAAGTGATGGTGTCGGATTTTTGAGTATTTACATTTTTAGGTGTATCGCTTGCCCCTCATTAAGGGCAGAAGGGCCATGACAGTACTGGCTGTGGAACATTACCCGGACAGGGCAAGCAGGTTTTGTTGGTTTGTTCCTGAACTTACTGTCTCTTACCTTTGCCTTGAGAACAACAAGGCAATGTTTCAGTGCGCCTGAGCTAAATGTGTTTTTTGTCTGCTATCCTGAAGGTTGGTAGAAAAATCAGACTTACTCTATACTGTCTTTGCCCACTTGACTGAAAAGAGCTAAGGCGATGAATGTGTTATTGTTGTTGCCTGAAGCTAGGCGCATTCTTCTGTTGTGTACACAGCAGATGGCATGGAAACAGTGAGCACCCTGAGGTTGGGTATTATTCAAGAAGCCCTTATTAGCCAGCCTGCATGGTGGCGCATACCTATGATCCCAGCACCCTGGGAGGCTGAGTTGGAAGGAATGCAAGCTCCCCCTGCCCCCCAGCCACAGGTTGCTTAGGGAAACCCTCTCAAAATAAGAAATGAGAGAGGCCCTTCTTGAAGATTACTGAAGGGATAGACAGGTTGTGGAATATAAATTTACCGATGCTTGACTACAGTATTAATAGGTATTAGTTAGGTTCGCTAGGGGCACAGGTGCAGGTTTTCCTTGGATTGAGACCATGGTTTGTATTAGCAACTTCTTCACTAAACAGTGGCCCGATGACCAACAGCTGTGTGGGGAAGTGTCCTTAGAGGAAGGGGCCTGTGTGAAAGCTCACAAGCACACTTGATGTGTGTGAAGGAAATTTGGAGCTCAGCTGGGAATAGCGTTAAGTGTAATAATTAACAGAATGTTGTAGAATACAAATAGAGACAAATTTGCTTTTGTGGAGAAGTTTGAAAATATACTCAAGTCCCTGCTTTATCTGTTTATTTGCGGGGTATCCATTTATTTGTGATTCATTTACTCGAACATTTGTGGGACCCATCCCCACAGTCATCCGTTAAGGGATCAGAGTGATTTTGTTTTATGTTGCATTTTGAATGGGGGATGGGACTAGGGTACTACAGAGCGGTGATTCTTTATTTTCTAGGGTGGAGTCATGCGTTTGTGTAGAACAGTGAGGTTTCCAGTGGTGCTCGGGGTTAGCAGAGAGGGTGCGGCCGCCAGAGGCTGGGTGCCAGGCCTCGTGTGTGTGTGTGTGTGTGTGTGTGTGTGTGTGTGTGTGTGTGTGTGTAAGTGTGTGGGCTTCACACAGATAGAGCTGCTGCCCCTTTCTGCACACATTTCTACCTAATCAAGATAACAGAACAAGAAATAATTTGCACACAGTTATCAAAGTGGGTAACCTGAGCTACTTTCCTGTGGTCAACAGCCTACGTGACTCAAGGAGAGAGCCTGCTGCTGGTGACAGTCCCAGGGGCCTGCGGTAACCCGGGCTGTGTACCAAACCCTCAGCGAGCAGCAACAGGAAGAAATGGCAGCCAGCTACACATCAGTAGAGGATGCATTTACATTCCTTCAAATGGGAGTGCAAGTAATAATTGTTGTGTAAAACTTTTACTGCTCAATTTGATACTTTTTTTTTTTTGAGGTACATTGGGATTGAACTACATCGCAGCTCTTTAGCAATTTTTGGTTTTTATTTTGTAACAGGTCTTGCTAAGTTGTCCAGGTGGGACTCGAACTTGTAATCCTTCTGCCTCCCATAATGCCAGGACTGAAGGCACATCTCACCCAACTCAGCTGTGTTTTTTCTTTTTGTTTTTAATTTTTGGTACTTGGATTTGAACTCAGGACCTTACACTTGCCAGGCAGGCGCGTTTGCCACTGAACTATCTCCCCAGCAACTAAGTTTTTTTAAAAGACGTTACTTCTCAACCAGTCTTTGTGTTGGCAATACATTTAATGATGTCAATGACAGGCGATGGATTTGTCAGTGTGAAGTGGAGCCTGGGCCTAGGAATTTTACTCTTCTGTAGTCATGATTTTTATTTTTAAAAGTTGAACATTTTCATATTAGTATAAAGATATTGGTAACCTTGCTTTTATTAAGGAAAATTTATTGGAGAAAGGGAATGGGGAATAGAAATAGGAAATCAGAATTGGGAGTAAAAGTAGCTCCTGAGAGACAGGTGATGTCCCAGACTGGCTGCCCTTGTTTTTGATACTGGGGCTGGAACTCAGGACCTTGCACTTGCCAGGCAGGCACTCATGCCACTGAGCTATCCGTGAAGTCGGAGAGCCTAGTCTGCAAGCCTTCCTGTGTTTTTCTGTCTCTAGGACCACGGTCAGGTAGAGCAGATTCCTCCTGGATGGCTCTGTGACCCAGGAGGGCCCCCTACCGAAGCACACATGGCTGCCTGAACTCTGTGGCTTCTTTAATCTAGGACCTGGGAGTGAAGTCATAACTGCGTGTAGTCAGAATGCACTTCTGTAATTACTAAGAAAACCAGGATTCTAGGATGCTTCTGTGCACCATAACAAGCATCTCATGTGTACAGGCCCATTGTATTTTAGGAAGTTTATGATTGCATTTGACTTTGTGGTTGATTGAAAGTTTTATAACAATAAAAGAGCATAAACACTTGCAATGAAGGCAGTGTTCTGCTGGAGGGTGTGCACATGTGATGTGTGGGACGTTGGCTTCTGTTTAGATTTGAGCTTAGTCGGAGGCCCACAGAGAGCCAACACACCTGGGACCTGCTGCAGCCTGGCCTGCTTCCCCTTCTGTCATCTAGGTGTGGGCCCAGATCTTGTGCATCTGTTCATTTTTTTTTTTTTTTAATGTTAATTAGTACAGGATCTCACTATAGATTGGATTTGTAGTGATCCTTGTTTTCAGCCTCCCAAGCCTGGGATTACAGTTGTGAATCACCACGCCCAATCTCCATAGGTCTCAGCAGGCCTGGGGGCAGGCCTGCAGGGCATTCTGGAGATTGAATCTGGGTCCCTGCGTTGGGCCTGAGCAGGCATGTTAGTCCACTGAGCTGTCTGGCCGGCTCCATCTGTTCATTTTTAATGATGTATTTCAATGACCTTGAGGTTTGATATATGAAGACCCACTGAAAGCTCTTACATTGCTTCATCTTTTTCTTTACATAAAATATAAAATGTTGGTTTCTATCATTAGTATGGATTGATTTATTCATGAGGCACCTTTTCCCTGCTGTGGTTTCACTGTGAGCTCGGCTTCACGCTCTGCACCCGTGTCCTGGCTTTGCTTGTCCACCCGCACCTCGCACTCTGTCCTGCCTCGGTCCTTGCTGGGTGAGCTGACCTCATCCTATTTTTCCTTCATGGCCCCATAATAATTTTTCTCCTGACTGTTCCTAGAATTGCGTTGATCTATTTTCATGCATGCTTCTGTGGTGTCAGTTTTTTTCCCCCTGCAGTACTGGTGAGGGAAGCCAGGACTTGTGCTCTGAGCTACAGTTACATTTCAGCCCTTTCTTGCTTTTTTGTTTGGAGTCAGAGTTGTGTTCACCTGTCCTGGCTGGATTTGCCCTCCTCCTGCCTCAGCTTCCCTGAGTGGCCCTCCACTCCCAGCTCAGGGGCTTTTTGCAAAGCTGATAATGGCTACTACTTTCAAGGCCCCAGGGCTCACTGTTCTAGACTGGAGCCTGAGACCTGCTCTGTCTCAGCCTCCCGCTGGAATTCCAGCAGGGAGAGTCCCGGCTGTCTCCCTCCTTGGGCGCTGAGCTGCTGCTGGATGGGGCCCTGCCTTCCCCAGCCAAGTCCAATTAGAAGAAATTCTCCAGCCAGAAACTTGTCTATTAAACAAATAAGGAAAAAGCTTTTAAAATCAGCTGTCAAAATCTGTTTTACTTAGGCGGCTTTGATCAGATGGATTCCCAGCTCACAGTTCCTTTGGCATAGATTCTTTTGTGGATCTAGTTTGTGTTGCTCCCAAACTGAGGGGCCTGCACTCAGGGCTTTGGCGTGGAGCCACGCCTTGAGTCTCTTCTGCTTGGCTTTTATGAGACAGGGTCTTACAGAATCACCAAATTACCCCAGCTGGCGTTAAATGTGAGACCCTGGCGCCTCAGCCTCTGAGCAGGCGAGGATCACAAGTGCTTGACCTTGAGTGGATAAAGGTGAGCTGTCGCTCTGCGGTGGACAGTGCAGCCTGACTTCTGTTTCCTGCTCCTCTGCTGACTGCTGGGTTCCCCTGCGCAGTATGGCCTTCGGTCTTCCTGAGGTTTCCAGTCCTGCTGCTCAGAACACATTCTCAGTGGCCTCCAGTGGAACTCGCAGGGGCTGGGCAGGGCGCCCAGGAGAGGCCGAGGCCCAGCCTGACCCAGGCCTGTTGGTAGCAGTCTGCATGCTAGGGCCAGAGCGTGTGGATGCCTCTCCCTGTCCTCAGCCAGGTTGGTGCTGCCCTGCAGAGCAGGCCCTGTCCATGGGTGGAAGTGGTGTCTGCACAGCAATGCCAGAGCCCAGGGCTACCGGGCCTTCTGTGTGTTGCACCCCAAGACGCAGACCCTTGTTGCTTTTGAAGGTCTCAGTTCGTCCACACCACGCCCACTCCTGCTTGTTCCCTGTGGATATCAGTGTGCACGAGGAGGATGGTCCTCCAGCTCCAGCCCCCAGGCAGCTACTCCTGGGGGAACTGGGCCCTTGTATTCCTGAGTGGGGATCTGCTCTCAAATGAGCCACCATATCATCAGCAAAGCTCATCACGTTAAAAGCTGCAAGCAGTGGTAGGGGTCAGAACTGGAGAGAGGCCTGCCACAGCTCTGCAGTGACACTGGCCACATGGACATGACTGAAGCAGTGAGGTGCTTCTGGAGCAAGCTAAGGCTGCTGGGCTTGGCTGAAACCAGCATGATTTCGGGCTGGGGAGTCCTGCTCCTCCAGTGGAACCCCTGAGGGGCAGGACACTTGCTGTCCCCTGGCAGGTTGGATTATCCTGCGCATCTTCATTCTCCAGGGCAGGGTCCACTCCTCTTTGGTCGCCCTGCAGCCCAATGTGGAGCCCTGAGCTCATGTCCAAGTCCCCGTACCTGCGGCTCCAATGTCCCACAGGCAGCAGTGAGGATTGTCCACTCCTGGAGTCCTCGCAGCACCTTGCTAGCTGACAGCAGCCTCCACCTGCCACCTCCTAGGGGCTCCATGCAGCATATCACAGCACTCTTCCAGGGCACACAGCTCCTGAGACTCTTCTGCTGGATTCCGCTTTGTTGAAAGAATTTCATGGCATGTGGGAGGCACAGACCACCTCAGCCAGCGCTGAACGGCTCGGCAGCAAGGGAGGCAAGGAGCCTGATGCCTGGGCTATTCCTGTTTGTGGTCGAAGGTGCAGGCAAAGGCCCTTTGTGCTGGGCTCTCTCAGCAGGGTCTCCTGCTCTGTACTCGGGACACAAGCAGCTTCACTGAGTAGCCCTTGTGGAGCCCAGAGCAATACAGTGGTCAGCTGGTCTTCCTGAGGAGGGCACATGCCTGGAGCCTCCAGGGATAAGGACAGGATGGTGGCACCACAGCTGGAGCCTCTGTGGGCTGCCGTCCTCCTGCAGGGACAGACAGGCCTGGCACTGCAGAGGCAGGAGCTATGACTGGCCAGGGGTGGCCTGTGTCCCCTGAACCCACAGGGCTGGGTTGGGTAGCTTCCCGTTCCTGTGACAAAATATCTCAGATTGTGCGACAAAAGGCATTTTTGGCTCACAGTCTCAGAGATTGCCGTCCACGGTGCTTACTCTCTACTTGTTCTTGTAGTACTGGCCCCAGGCTCTGAGCCACATCCTTGTGCTTTTGAAAATATGAATATTAGTTTGCTTTAGAGACAGAGTCATGCTAAGTTGCTCAGTTGCCCAGGTTGGGCTTAAGCATGTGACCTTCCTGCCTCGGCCTCCATGGCGATGACAGGCATGCACTGTGGTGCCTGGTGTGGCCCTGTATCTTAATGCTGCTCTGTGGAAAACATCCCTCCTAGAGGGGGAATGTGGGTGGTGACCCCCAGGGAAGTGGCACATTTGGAATGTTTTCTTGATGTTGACTTTGCAGTCTCTGAGTTCAAAAGTCTATGGTATTGCCGTGTAAGAGTGAATCTAACAGAGCAGCTTCGTGGGCACTGGTTGGTGGCTTGCTTTTCAGCCAGGCTGCTCTAAGGCTGAGCTCCTGCAGGACATGGGTGTCCTGTGGTGCTTGGGGAGACACTGTTGCTGACACAAGAGACAAGTTAGTGCTGTTAAAGTGCTTGGGAGTGTCTGTTGGCATGCAGTTGTGTTTTCACTTGATTCTAGCGTGTGAAAGTTGTGTGGGGGCGGGAAGTGAAATTCAGGGCTTTTCCCCTGAGCTACCTCCCCAGGCCTTATTTCATTTTACATTTTGAGATGGGGTCTTGCTGTGTTACCAGGGAAGCCTTGGACTTGGGGCTCTCCTGCCTTGGCGTCCAGGAGGGCTCGGATTATAGGTGTGTGCCCCATTCCCACCCATGGTGATGCAGGATTTCAAAGATTTGTTTTGTAAGATTTGCCAGGGTCCCTCTTTGTGTTGGAGCTGCACAGGATCTGTCCTTGCTGTGTGTTGGGAGCTGGGGGTTTCCCTTGGGAGTGGCTGGGGCTCTGTAGTAGCCAAGTTTGGGTATTAGATAAAAATGAGCAAGCCTACAGATCCACTGTGCCTGTGTCCGGGAGGGACCCAAGAGGAACAGACAGAGGTGTGTGTGCTCTGGTGGGAGCTGACCTGTGGATGAGCTTGCGAAGTCTGAAAAGGATGTGTGCATTTGTCCCATGAATATCCGAGAGGCTGGCCTGCCCCTGTCTCTGGGCCCTGGTGTTCAGAGGGTTGGCTGGCATTCTCCAGACCCCGTGCTGTCCTCATTGTGCAGCGGGACGGAAGTGCTGGCCTGACCTCAGCTGCGGGGCTTCGAGTTGCTCACACACAGGCACCTGTGTCCATGCCAGATCTGCCACTGTGTAGCAGCTCCCTGTTCACGTGGCAGCCGTGCTCTGCAACCTCAGCTATGCCCGGTGTGACTCATTCCCCACTGGCAGCTGTCACTGCTCTGTCAGCCGCTCAGTGCCCCATGCCGCCATCTCCTAGGAAGTGCTTGTCAGGCACAGCAGTTCATTATGGAGGTACCAGGAGAAGTCTGGGGGTGCTCCTGCTGCTGGAGATGTGACTATCTCTGGAACAGAAATGGTGGCCCTGAAGGGAAGTGGTCCGTGGTTCTGTCACTTTTTCTTCACAGCAGAAATTTGTTGTATCCCACACTCCTCATGTTTGAGCCTAAATCCCCCTCTTGTACCTTGTGGGAGGGGAGAGGTGACGAGCTAGATGAGGCCCTGGGGTGGGGCACTTGTGGCTGTGTAAAGGGAGGGAGACCAGGGTGCAGGGTGGCGCTCTCTCCCCTGGTGATGCCTGGGTGTCTCGTGGTGCAGCCAGAGCGCCTCACATCTGAGCCTCTAGTCAGGAGCTAAATGAACCTCTGTTCTTGCAAAATTACTCTGGCTCTGTACAGAAAGGGATGCAGGCAAGGGTCCTCAGCTGCACTAGGATGATTCTGCTGCGGTGAGCGTGTCATGGCCAAGGGGCCTCCCTAGCTCTGTGGGTACTTCTAAAGCAGAGTGTGCAGTCAACAGCCACTGCCATGACAGTCACCAGGGGACGGGGTGGAGGCTAAGACAGGAAAGACCTGCCAGAGCCCCCAGAGGTCCTGGCCCTTGGAAGCTGGGCGTGTGGTGGAGCTGCTTTCAGAGCTGGGGCTGGAAAGTAGGTAGAGGAGGGCCAGACAATGTTGGGGCAGGGGCGTGTCCGAGGACAGCGGCTGGGGGCAGTGCTGGCAGAGGCTGCTCAGGAGACATTCATGGAGGGGACGTGGGGGGCAGAGTTGGAAGGGCTTGGCCTACTGCCTGCCTGCACTGTGAAAGACGGTGTCCAGGTGCTGATGCCCAGGTGACTGGCAGCTTGGAGGCTGCAGGAGTGGCCCCGGGCAGAGTGAGCTTGGCTCCTGCCGCCCTGCCTGCCTTTCCACTCCAGTTGGAGCTGAAGCCCAGGCTCTGCAGAGTCCTGTGAGGTCTCAGCAGCGGCTGCACACGATCCAGGCAGCCAGGCTTGGGAGCGCCGACCCACGTCCTTGGCCTTCCTGGTGCACCTGTTTGCACCCTAGGGGAGGGCCTGGAGGGTCTGGGGCTCCCTGCACCCTCCCTGAGGTAGGGAGGGAAGAGCTGGAAAGGGAAGCTGGAGTTCATGCCGGGGTGCCCGAGTCTGAACCCGGGCCCTGGGGGGCCTTTGCCTCCCACCCCAACAAAGTGCCGCCCTGCGTGGCAGCGTGCTTTGCTGGTACGCATGCGCAGATTGTCACCCCGTGTATGTGAGGGGAGGGGCATGAGAGGCCCCACCTGGTGGGAGGTGCATGGCTGGGGCCTCGAGAGGACCCACCCCTGCCTCATCATCTGGATTACATGACCGTATTGTGGCCCTGCACGCGGGTATTTTTTTCTCTGCTTCCTGAGAGTGGGCCATGCACAGGTGTGCTCGTAGCTTTTGCCTGGAGGCCTGAGTGGCATAGGATGGGCTGGATCAGGCGTGTGGGCAACTGGGGCTGGACAGAAGTAAGAACAGCGCTGTCCCCGTGTCCACCAGCAGTGACCTCTCAGGGGCCTGAGGAACAGGCGACGGTGCCGCGACAGCTTGGCCTGACCTCAGAGGGGCTGTGATGCTGCCGAGGCAGTGCCTTGTGAGACTAGAGTCAGCCCCGAGCCCTCTGCGCCGGGGTAGGCTCGGCGAGGCCCACGCAGCGAGCTGGGACACCGCCTGGGCTCTGCCTCAGGTCAAGTCGCTAAATAAACACGAGCCCCCAATCTGCCCTGGGGGCCGTTTGTTCACCCAGGCCAAAGGGCGGCCGCTCTGCAGTGGGCGAGCCCCAGCTCGTCTGCGCAGGCCAGCCGAGCCAGGAGCTCCTCCCTGGGTGACCTTTCCTGGGTCCCAGAGCTCACGCGGGGCCTCGGTGTTGTGTGTGCCCGTCCACCCAGTGCCTGGCCTGCCCGGCCACTACCTAGGTGTAGAGTCGTTGACGTGAGTCGGCCCGAGGTCTGTTCGGTGTGAAGGGACAGTGCGTGGAGCGCCCAGTCTGCCGTGCTGTAGGACTCCCCACCAGAAGGGGCCGTGTCCCCTGCCCTTCGTGTGGCTGCGCCATGCAGTCGCCAAGACAGTGGCAGCTGCCCGAATCCGAGCGCTCAGCGATGATTCATCTGGGACATCGAGCTGAGCGCAGAGCGTTTCCCAGCACTGACCTCGAGATACAAGCTACTCTGGCGGAAGATTGTCAGGGCCATATGTTTGGCTGTTTCCCTGCAGGGTTATTTGTCAGGGAAAAAAGTAGTCTTCCTGAATTATTGATCAAAAGACCAGTTTCCCAAGATGAATGTAATCATCGTGCATCTCAAACATCTATGAATGAAAATTTAAAAAGAAATACGATTCCTGAATTGAACAGCTATGTCATAAAGAGAAAAAGAAAGACGTGAGTTATCTTGAGTGAAATAACACTTTGGTTGAAAAAGCAAACCAAAAAGAAGATTATTTTTAAGGGGCGACTTCGCCCCCACTGTGTCAGCCATTGTTCGTCTCAAGTCAACCCTAAATTAACACCGTGGTGGGTGGAGTGGCTCTGTGGTGTCCATCCTTTTCCTGCATTGAGGCAGATGCTAAATGATCCATTTCTACTGACGTGGGTCTGTTCCGATATGCGTTTACTTGGCTCTCTAAGTCTCTAAAGTGAGCTTGAGTGTCCACTGAACGCTGCTGGGCAGCAACACTCACCGTGTTTTTGATCACACCTCGTAAGGACTCCTAGGACAGAGGGCTCCAGAGCTTCTGGGAAAGCAGCAGGACCGCGGAGGAACATATTGGAGCAGGGAGAGGCTTTTGAGGGGTTCGTAGAAATGGGCCTTTTGCTATAATGAAATTTAAAAATGCAAATATCTGTTGTATGTTTTCACCACACCTTGTAGAAGCAAAAGGCATTTTTTTTTTTTTTTTTTTGTGGTACTGGGGAATTGAACTCAGGACCTTGTATTTCCCAGGCGAGCACTTATTCTACTGAGCTATCGCCCTGGCCCGCAAATGTTAAATCTTTACTTAAGCAAGGTTAAGAGTAATGAGATTCCCAGCTCAGGGAAGCCCTGGGTGGAGAGGTGCAGGACACAGTTTAGTCGAATGCCGAGGGCTGGACCAGCGCACACCCCAAGCTGGAGCTTGCACTCGACATCTGTGGGTTCTGGCTGACAGATCATATTCCTCATGCTGTGCCTACTTTGAAGATGAGATTCTTCTCAAGCCTTTCTCCTGTGTGTGCTTGAAGAGGTATACCATGTGAGCACACCATGCATTATATATAAGATATAGAGCATTATATAAGTGTGAGTGAGGTGTATTCAGTCACAAAGAACTGTGCATGCTTAAACTCCCGGTACAGCTGATATAGGAGCGATATTGGGACCTCTACAAGGGTAATGTTGCAGCTCCCAGCCCGCTGGATGTCTGATTCTCTAAATTTGAAGAATGAATTCTAGGAACAACAGAGGTTGAGGGTAAGAAGTACTTATTGAGGAGAGGCATAGCTCCCGAGAGGCAGGAAGGGCCCCAAGTGGGGTGCTGAGGACCCCGCTTCACAGGGGACGTTCTGTAGAGCACACCACGTGGCTGCAGCATGGGGTACAGCTTTGATTAACCTGTAAGACTACGTATAGTTGCCTAGGTAATGTTGGTCCAGGGAGGAAGCAGGTTGCAAAGCGAGTGTACATAGAACAAAGGACTTCTCAGGAAGAGATGAGCCCAAGGGTGCTGGTCTCCCACCAAGGTGCCTGAGCTCTTTCCAGACTTCATTCGTTAGTCCCAGTGTGCCCACTGCTCTCAGGCCTGCTATCAGTCTTTATCTGGAGGCCTGGTCTCCAACAAGTGTGCATCCGGCCGCAGTGCTGAGGCCTTCTTTGCCTGGGCTCCCTCAAGGGCCCAGTGCCGCCTGAGTCCTGTGTACAGTCCTGTGTTGACTGTGAGGATGGCACAGACCCGCACACAGTCTCTCTGGCTCCATCCCTAGCCTCTGCCTGCGTCCCAGTGACCTGGCACCTGGTGCAGTGCCGGGGCTCTGTGCACAGGCCCCATGCCCCTGACTGCTTCTCCACTCAGGTGCATGGCACCGACCCGTGTTGTGCTGCTCCGGGGGTCCCCTCCTGCTTTTGGACGAGAGGGCTCCCTTCACGCAGCACCCCATCCCACTCTGCAGTTGATAGCCCTTTGTGGTCCCCAGAGCTGTGGATGACAGGGAAGCCCTGGGCGCACTGACGTCATCTCGCACCCTTCCTCTGGGCGAGAGCTCACAGCGGAGCACTGGGGTGTGAGTCTCTGGTGTTCATGCTTTAAGAAGCTGCCTGGCTCTTTTCCAAAGCAGTTGGCATTGTGCATTCCCGCACTACGGGCAGGACTCGGCTCTGTGGGCCATCAGCTACACGTAGGCCATCCTGCTGCCTCCGAGCCCAAGGGATTCCAAGGCCAGAGCTGGGAGGGGTTGGCTTCCCACTCCCTGGCTGATCAGCTCTCTCACCCCAGCAGTGGCCTGGACAGACTGGGTCCTCCTAGTGAGCGCCTGGGTTGGCAAATTGAGCCAGCTCAGCTGAACTACCTTTCCTCAGCTCCTGATTCAGTAATTTAAATGTTTTTGAGACTGGGTCTCACTCTCCAGTTCAGGCCGATCTTGAATGCATGGTGACCCTCCAGCCCCAGCCTCCTGAGTGTTGGGTCACGGATGTGTGCCACCGTACCTGGTGCAAATTTTGTTTCATGTTGTCACTGCTTGTGCTTGGACAGTGCTTGTCTTAATGGCTGAGTAAGGCTGTGTGGTGGATTGATACCTGGTGGTCAGTTTGTTGCGCCCAGCTGAAGTGAGCCAGCATGGTGCTGGGAGTGGGAGGCCCACCTGGGGATTGTTGCCGGCAGGCAGCAGAAGAGGCAGAACAGGAGAAGCTGCTCGGAGAAGCCGCTGGCTTCCTGGCTGTTCTGCTGGAGGACCCTGTCATGCTGGCTTTCCCAGTGAACTTGGCTGTCCTCACCGTGCGAGGAGCTCGGGACCTCGCTGTTGCTGAGGATGGTCATGGTGCATTGTGGAGGAGCTCTGGTGCTCACCTGGCTCCAGTGCAGATCCCTCAGCTGCTAGCACAGATCCTTCTAGCTTCCACCACTGACCTTTGGGCCTTTCCAATGTGGACTTGTGAAAACAGGCCCATGTGAGGCATTGTCGTGGGCCTAGGCCTCCAGTTGGATTGGAGGGAGGTGCTGTTAGGAGCTCTAGGTTTTCCCTTGGACTCATGCAGGATATTAGGATCCAAGTCTTCAGCTGATTCCTCAGTCCTCTGCGTGAACAGACTTCTTACATTACATGCTGTATGTGATTCTTTGGGTGACTGTTACAAATAATCTTATAAAATGTGTTGCCAGATCGTATTGTTCCCCTTGTAAAACTCCAAACCACAGCAGCGCACACAAGTTTAGAACAGATTTCCCCTCAGATGACTTCTGCAGACCTAGTTACAGGCAGCTACTTGTTGGAAGATTCGTTTAATTCTAGTCAGCAGTCCCCTTTATTTACAGGAGCTGAGTGTGGTGTTGCATGTGGCTTGGAGCCCCTTGGCCATCCCTGAGCTCCCAGTACCGTGTGCACTTAACCCTTCCTGTTCTTTCCCTCCAGAGCCTGTGTTTTTCTCTTGAACACATTGAGGCCAGAGCCTGCGTGCTGTGGCTTCCTCAGTCCCTGCCCCCTGCAAGCCCATGGGGATGCATCTCCCTGTCCATTGCCACCTCTGCCTTCTGGGCTGGCGGACAGCGGTGCCTTGGTGGCCTAGAGCTCTGGTCCTGACCTGTGCTCTGCAGCCTGGGGAATGGGCGGGTTCCTGGGGACATGGTGCTCCAGCTGAAGCTGCCCTGGGCTGTGGCAGGTGAGCAGTCGTGAGCCCTCCCTGCTGTGATCCCTCCTAGGCTCTGTCTGCCGCCCCGCTACACCTTGTACTTTCCTGCTCTGGTCCCTGTGAGGGTACTGTCCTGCCTCCCCGGGACTGACTCAGCTTCCTATGTGGTCTCTGCTTCTTCCCAAGCCGGGTCTTCTCGGTCCTTTTCCTGGTGTCCCCTGTAGCTGTTGTCCTTGTCCTCAGGCTCACGCCCCAGTGTCTGGCAGGAGACGGCAATGCCCAGCGTTGGAGACCTGTCCCGGAGGTCCCTCTGTGCCATGAGCTCGGGACACACATTGTGGCAGTGATGCCATGGATCTGCAGGGGTTGGAGGCATGGGCTGGGCACAGCGCTCATGGTGGGGAGGGATGGAGGCTGGGGCAGGGTCACTGTGAGCCTCAGCCTTGTGATCCTAGTGATGGAGTCTTCCCAGAGCTGCAGAATGGGAGGCTGAGGGAGAGGACAGCTATGCTGCAGGGAGGACACAGCGGAGCTCCCAGGCCGGGCAGGGAAGGGTCGGCTGCAGTTTGAGCTTGGAAAGGCACTGGCACTGAGTGGAGGTGCATGCCTGCAGGCCTGGCCGGCCCTCTGGGAGGCTGAGGCGGCCAGTGGCCGCGTCAAGCCCAGCCTGAGCAAGTCAGTGTCTTAGTCGAGCCCTGTCTCAGAATAATGAGTGAAAGAGGAGGAACAGTTCATGAGAAGGACCTCCTCACGCCCTGCAAAATGCCTCAACCCTTCCCAGGTCCGTATTCATGTGTCAGGTTATCTGGGCAAAGAGTGGTTCAGTGAGAAGCAGCCAGTGCTTGGATCCCCAGTGCCATTAAGGCTTTCCCCACACTGCTGCAAGTGGGCTGTGTGGCTGTGTGTGCTCGGGCAGTGCTGCTGGCCAGGCCTCTGCCTCAGTGGGCTCCGTCTTTGCCCCACTTCCTGTTGCCCTCTGCGCCCATCCGCTTTCCCCAGGCCTTGGTGCCGGCTGTGCAGCCCCAAGAACGGAAGCAGGGAGCAGGCCCCCAGGACTAGGGAGAGGGTGCAGCCGTAGCACAGCCCCAGGTGACACTTGGTGCTGGTTTCTGGGAGAGGCAGATTGAAGCAGATGGTGAGAGCCCTGCCTGCAGTCGAAACTCCTCCCCAAAGGACAGTGTGGGGGGCAGTCAGTGTAGAGGAAGGGCCTGGAGGTATAGATGCCATGCCTGTATCAATTGTGAAGACCCTGAGGCTGCTTACCATCACTGGGCATGGTGGTGCACACCTGTCATTCCAGTGCTTGGGGAGGCTGAGGCAGGAGGACTGCATGCTTGAGCCCACGCTTCTGTGCCTGATCGTACAGGCAGGAAGCCTCTCCTTGGGCTCCACACTCAGGACCCAACCACTGTCCCAGGGTCCCACCTCCCTGTACTGCCATCGGGGCACCCAAGGCTTCCTCCTAGGGAAGCTTGTAGGGGACAGTTGCCCCTCATACCCCACCCACATCAGAACCAACATCCAGGTGAGCTGCAACTGGCCATCAGGCTGTGTGAGCTGCTGCTGCCCAGATTTGGTGACCAACAGAGTGCCTGACAGTGTTTTGAGCACAGGGGTCACAGCTCCTGAGGGTGACCCTGTTCTTGGCATCACAGGACGGAGACTGGTGGGGAGAGAGGGAAGAGGCAAGGCCAGCAGGTGGGGACTTGGACACTGCTGGCCACACTGAGAGGAATAACTGGGGTGCCTTCAGTAGACCCTATCACTGTGCAGGGTCCAAGGTGGGGGTCGGGGCCAGGCACAGGGAAGGAGAAGCCCAGCGAGGCAGGGGAGCCAGGGGTGGCATCGCTTGAAAAGCGACTGAACATTCACTCTTACAACCTGGGAGCAAATACTCTGCCACAGAGGAAAAGCGTGGACAGGAGCCCCACTGCTGTGTGTCCTGCTTGGGCTTTATCCCTGGCCTCCCTTGCTTGCAAAGGGAAAGGATCACTGGACCCTGGGTGGCTGGTACGTTGTTCAGAAGGGACTGAAGCATGCAGGCTCTCCCACCTCCCTGGGGTCAGCATTTGACTGTGTGAAATGAGACGTGCAGGCTGCACAGGCCAAAATCAGAAAGTGCTGGAGCATTCGGATTTGGGTTTTCAGATCAGGCAGCTTAGAGCTACGCACTCATTTCTGATTTAAGGCAAGTGGTGGGACCGGCCTGTAATCCAAGCGCTCTACCTGAGGTAGGCTGAGCAGGATTGCTGGTTCAAGCCCAGCCTGAGCAACTGAACTGCTCATCAAGGTCCTGTCTCAAAATTCAAATAAAGATAAATAAATGAAATTGTATACAGGGGCTGGGGACATAGCTGGGTGTGAGGACTTACTTTGATTCCATCCCTGGCAACAAAACAAGTAAATAAATCCCAAAATATTTCAAATTCCACAAAACTTACAGACCCAAGGTTCTTGTTTACACAGGCATTTCAGACAGGGACCAGCACGCCAGCCTGCCCGTGTCCTTCTAGGGCGGTTTGAGAGTGACTTGGATCTGGAGACAGGCAAGCTGGTGGCCTGGGGTTTCCGCCCTGCCCTGCCTTGTCCGGGCCTGCAGGCCCGGCCTGGTCCCTGACGTGTCTCTGCCCTTCACCTACGGATCCGAGGGTCTGCTCTGTGCTGCAGCTCTTTCCAAAGCTTCTGACTTCTCTCAGATGAGATCTGTGCAGTTGTCACTGGCTCTTCACAGGGATTTTCTTCGTCTCGACTTTAAGCACCTTGATCGTGGTGTCCAAGACTCTGAGTGTCTTCCTGTGAGTTAGTTCTCCATGGGATTTTCTTTTTAGACTTTGACTAGAGCTTATCCTGACGTGGGGCACACAGGTGCAGAACAGTCCTGGGGTAGGGGGCACCTGCCGTCCCTAATGTGCAGAGGCTGGGGTCTCAGCCCTCACTCCTGCATCCCCTGTCCCCCGTAGGTCAGTGGGCAGCACCAGGGCTGGGGGTCGGCCATGGTCAGGGCTGCACTTCCTGGATCTGCAGACTTGTTTTTTCTGCCGTGGCTGCCGTGGTTTTCTGCCATGGAGCCACACTCGCAGTGCGGGTGTTCAGTTCCAGAGCAGTGCTGCTGCATGCTACCTTGTGCGTGTCCTTGTTTACCCCTTCTCTCTCCTCCCCTCCGTCTTGATCCCCTTATATTTCAGACAGATTGGATTCCCGATAGGCGATGTTTCCTATTACCTGTTTTGCTCTTTATGATTTGAGTTTCTCCTGTAAGAAAAGTCAGCAACATTTGGGCTCTTGTGTTTGACAGGTTTAGCATTCTGGTCCTGACGCCTGTCCACCTCCTTGGGCTTATCCTTCTTTGCGGCAGGGTAGAGCTCCGGTGTGTGTCAGTGCCACATTTTCTTTATCAGTTTACCCTTGGTAGGCAGGCGCTGGGGCTGCTTCCAAGGTTTATCTGTTGGGGGTCGCACTGTAGCACACATGCGTGGGTCACAGTGACGCAGTGTCTAACTCTTGAGGAGACACTAGAAGGGGAACAGCTGGGTGGGGGGATTTCTGAGACTCCCCACTGACCTTCACAAGGAGGTGTTGGTTTGTGCTGTAGAAGGCACCCTTTCCCCCGAAGGTTCAGGGCCTGCTCTCTTTCTCTACCACGAACCCTCCCCTTGTGGACTCTCATCCTCTGAGTTTGTCTGGAGGCCCCAGGTCTGTGCCTCTGGCCACGTTTGTTCTTTGTGCTGCTGTTTAAGTCAGGTGATCTTCCTTCTGTATTCAAGCTCAGCATGGGTGCTGTGGAGCCTTCCTGTGAGCTTGTGTTCACCTTGCATCCATCCTGACCTGCTTTTGAGCCCCGCTGCTGGGTTTCCCCAGGAACCCTCTCTGTGCAGGCCCTGGCCTCTCCTGGCCTCAGGCTGCACTGAGTCAGGGGCTGAGGGTAGAGTGGTAAACTGAGTGCCAGCATTTGGTGCTTTGAACTGCTCTTTACAGTGTTCTCAGCGTTGTCCTACGGCTGTCCTCCAGGGAGGATCAAACACATGTTACAGGAAAATTTACCATGGTGAGAGATGTCGCCATGAATCCCGCAGAACCACTCAGCTTCCAGCGCACCGCTCCATCGTCCTGCCGCTTTCTGTAGCTGCTCTGCAGTCCTCCTTCCCAAGAGTCCTTCAAATGTCTGACAAAAAGTACAGTGAATTTTGCTGCTGGGCACCACCTACAGAAAGGCAGCCTCGTGCAAGCACAGAGCTGCACCCTCTACACCCTCACCCACTGTGTCTGGTGCCATGTGACATCCAGCTCTTTGCTGAAGTCAAAATGGCCCTGAAAAGAAGACATTTTGCATGGACTGAGCTCATCGAGGCAGCTGGGACAGCTGCAGAAAGCAGCAGGGATGTGGAATGCACATGTTGGGAGTGGGGATGGGATTTGCCAGGGCTTGTGGCAAGAATGTCAGGCTCGTGGCAAGAGTGTCCTACTGTGATTCCCTCTGTCCCTGTGGTACTTCCGGGGCTTCCACACCTCTGCTTGGGCCAGTCTGGAGGCCTGAGTGGGAGAGGCCGGAATCTGTGCTTTCTCCTGTGCTTTGCTCCGTCCCCCCCCACACATACAGACTGGGAACCAGTTCCTGTTTGGACAAGAAATGAGCAGGTGAGCCACCGTGGAAGGAGGGACAAGCAAGTGCTGTCACAGAGCTCGCGAAGCAACAGCAGAGGCTCCATGCACATCCCAAGGGCATGGCTGTAGGAAAAAGATCAGGTGCCAGGCTGGGGAGGAGTGAGGGGGAATGCCTGGAGCAGGAGGGGTGCTGGGGTCGGAAGGCGACCCTGCCCGACCCTGTGACATGAGCTCCCGTCCCGAGCATCTGTTCACACCCAGGGGTGCAGGCCAGGATGGCAGCTGGGTTGGCCCTGCTGCTCACAGGACAGTGAGGCCTCAGGTGGAGTCCTCGAGGGAGGACAGCAGGGGGCGTGGCGCTGACCAGAAGCTCTGTGCTGAGTGAGCCTGTTGTGACCCCAAAACTGCTTTATAGAAAGCCCAGTGGACTACTGCATGTGCAGAAGACTGAGCAGGGAGTTCACGGGAGGGCTGCCCGAGGGCGGGGAGGACTGCTGAAAATCCCAGAGGTAGGAAATCACTAGGGAGAGCGCCACGTGTTGGGGTCCACTCAGTAAACGCCCCGCTTTGCTCCATAGTCCCGTCAGCACGTAGGCTGCTGGGCAGATGGTCCTGGAGGTGGAAGCTCCGCACAGAAGTAACCTGCGCCGGGGGGCGGAGAGATGGCTTAGTGGAATAATCGCTTCCCTGGCAAGTACTGGGCCTGAGTTCAATCCCCAGTTCCGCCAAAAAGAAATTTAAAAAAAAAAAAAAGTAACCTGCGTGGCGCCCTCCGCACCCTCTGGCCTTTCCAAAGCTGAGCCCTGAATATGGCCCAGCCCTGGGCGGGTCCACTGGGCAGGGCTGCCTAGGTAACCTGAGAGGGGCTACGTTTCCCGGATGCCTTTGCTGCGTGGGCGTGGGCGTGGAGATCAGGACAGCGGGCAGCTGGGAGGGACTTGGGCTTGCTGTGCTCCGTGTTGGGGTCATCTTGGAAGGCCGCTGGCCAGATGGCGCAGCCGCCGTGTCCCTGATGTCACAGCTCTGTTGCTCATGCTTTTGGCTTCCGTAAGACAGCGATGTGGACAGGAAGACTCTGCTGTCCACCGGCTTTGAGCTGTGGCCACCAGCGCACCTAAAAATAGTGCCGCCGTCCATGGCGCAATGGACGAGGCCACTGAGTGACCATACATGGCGAGGGCCGGCCCCCTGCCACCTCCCACCTGCTGCTGCAGCCTGCTAATCTCCAGATCAGATTTACTTACTTGCTTGCTGTCATAGCGTGTGGGCGTTGCTGTGAATGCAGGGCTTCTAAATTTATGCACTGCCTGGCTGGGAGGCCGCGCCCATGTCACACAGCGGGCTCAGCAGTTAGGAGTGAAGCCGAGTCCTGGCAGCCAGGGTGCAGCCCTGTCCAGTGGCCTCGCAAGAGCGGCCGTGAGTGCGCCCATTGAGCCTTCCCATGAGCTCAAGACGCAGCTGCTCCGGATGCCTCAGGGGCTTCAGGAAGGGTTGGGCTGCCCCCTGCAGGCCCAGAGTGACCACCTCACTGTCACACCCATTCACCTACTTCCCGGTGGTCACCACCTGGCTCTCCCAGAAGCGCTGGAAGGGATTTCATTGGCTTGTACTCTGCAGCACTGGGCTGAATCCAGGCCTTCACTCTGAGCCACACCCCCAGTGCCTTTGTAATCTTGGGTTTTGCAATCAGAGCCTCACCAGAATTGCCCAGAGTCAGCTTGAATTTGCCATCTTCCTGCCTCGGCCTCCCAGTGTATTTTTATACTTTTTATCTGGGAATACTATCAGATTTGCAGAAAAATGACACACGGAATTCCCAATGATTCTCCCCACAGCCCAACTCTTAATCTGCGCCTTAGGTTTGCGGTTCAGACCCCCGTGTGGTCCCACTTGAGGTGAGTGCTCACTGGTGCGGATGCAGCAGGAGACACGTGTCCCTGATGTCACCCTCTACCAGGCCCCACCCAGCCCCGCCACGGTGCTGCCTTGCCTCTGTTCTTTGGCTCTGCTCCCCCCGTCCTTGCTCTCCCAGCCATGCAGCAGGCTCACCCATTGCCACAGCCTCCTGAGCCAACACTTCCTAAGGAATCCAGGAAGAACAGGAGGAGAACTTTTCCCAGAAAAGTAGATTTCCCATGGTGGGGACAATGATTCCTCTTCGTCGTCCCCTCCCCCACCTCTCATTCCTCTCATTAGCAGAAGACCTGCCTCTTTTGAGGCAGGGGACCAGGACTGTGTGACAAACAGACTCAGGGAGCACTAGCTTGAGGCTGACCCTGGAGAGGGTGCTGGAAGGACCTGTCCTTGGCAGGGTGGTAGGAGCCTTAGTCCTCGTGTGTGGGCAGGACGTACTTGCCCAGGCAGCCGTGGCCACTGTGGCTGTGGATGATGGAGAGGACACAGGCCCATAGTCACCAAAGTGCGTGGGGACACTAGACAGCGCCCACATCAGGGAGGGAGGAGGCCAGGGCCCAGGACTACACCTACCTGGTAGAGGAAGGGGGCAGCATGCCAGGGACTGGCATGGCACAGCCACTGCTCCTGACAATAAACACCTAAAATCATCTCCCAGGGAGCTGGGATTCCAAGCCCCTGAAGTGTTTAAGTCTTTCAGGAAATGTATTTGAGGCTCAAAGGATCAGCCCAGTTAGCTATTTTCAAATAAGCAGAAAGTAGCTGTGCATTGAAGCCTGCTTTGCATGCCAGCTGGGTGGCGCCACTATAAATCCACAGTGATGGGTGGGCTGGGCCTGGGGCCCAGGCTGGAGGTCCGTAACAGCTGGCCCTGCCCTGCTGGGGTCTGCAGGGCCCTCCTTGGAACAGAGCGCCTCAGGCATTCAGCTCTCTCCCTCTTCCCCTCCTACTCTCCTTCCTCCCCTTTTACCCTCCTTTCCTTCACACTGAGCTGCTGTCTTCACACTGAGACAGCAGTTTACTGCGTTGCCTAGGCCAGGTCCACCATGTGATCCTCCTGCCTCAGCCTTCTGCAGTACTGGGATGACAGACAGCTTATATCACACTGTGTGCCAGTTTCTTCTCTGTAAATGGGAGATGTAGAGAGCTTCTACTGCATGGCCTTGGGGGGCCTCTGTAGGGCCCGAGAATTATGCAAAGGACTGCAAGGTGTGTGTGTGTGTGTGTTTTCAGGCGACTTTCACTTGCTTGGTGTTGGATTGTGATTCCTTACCAGGAGGCTGCAGTCACTGTTTGTCATTGGTGTTCCAAGGATGGTGCCCAGGGGTGGGGCTGTGGGCCGCAGGCTGCGACACTGACACCGGTCACTGCCACAGTGGCCTCAGGCTGTCTGCATGCCCCGCAGGTCTGGGTCCAGCCCTACTGCTGTTCAGGGGGTCTTCCCTCTGCACTGTTTCCTCCTTGTGCCCAAGAAACTGAATGTTCCTTCTCAACGTTCCACTTTAAAGTGGTTTTTCTCACAGCTGGATGGTAACTAGGTATACAGTGAAGGCTCTCAGGACCCTAGTGTTCTGCCTCTGCTCCCAGAAGTGAGCCTCGGGGAGGGGTGTCCCTGGCTGGGAGTCATAGCCCCCAGGGAGCTCCCGGTGCCCAGTGGCTTGCCCTGGGAGGACCAGTCCTGCTCACTGGGGTAAGTGGACTAGTGTAAATGCAGTCACGCGTGCTGGAAAGTTCCTGGTGGAGGGCTGTGGCAGTGCTCACACTTCTCAGTCTCCCGAAAGCCAGCTAAATTTAAAACAAGCCAGTGCTGGTAGTGCATACCTTTAGCTCTAGCATTCTAGGAGGCTGAGGCAGGAGGATCATGAGTCTGTGGCCAGTCTGGACATAGTGAGGCTTTATCATAAAAACAAGAGAATGAAAGTCAGGCATGGTGGTGCCTGACAGACCACAGCACTTCTGAGCTCA
Organism: Ctenomys sociabilis; assembly: GCA_004027165.1. Lineage (NCBI taxonomy): Eukaryota > Metazoa > Chordata > Mammalia > Rodentia > Ctenomyidae > Ctenomys > Ctenomys sociabilis. The sequence goes on along the minus strand of PVKA01001405.1, from coordinate 43,356 downwards.
CTACAGGCCCTCTGGAAACCCAGGCTGTGGTATAAGATGACACGTGTTTCATTGGCAGTCCTAGGCCATGACTTCGCCGGTTCACATTCAGAGGCTGGGAACAAAGATGTTGAAATGAGAATCAATAGAAGATGCAAGCTGACTCGTTTTGCAAGCTGCTTTCCAGGCTTCTCCGAGGCAGCTGAATTGCTTTGTTTGAATAAAAATGTTACCTTTCTTGGTCTCCAGGCCCCTAGCCTACCAATATAAGCTGAGACAGCAGTGGCATGTGGGTGGGCTCGGCTAGGGTCCCATCATCCTTCCTGCTGCTGGGGTACAAGCCCTCCTCCTTCCCTGGAGGGGCATTTGAGTGCCTCAGAGACGGTGCCCAGCACCCAATAAATAAATAAACATTTAGATAAAATTTTCAAAAGCAGTGTTTCTTACAGCAAAACAAAAAGTTACAAAATCCTGTTTTTGCCTATATAATACAGGAGAGCTGGAACTCTGGATTGTCCTGTACATTTGATTTTCATCTAGAAGATGAAATAATTATTCTCGTAATTTTGTGCCCACACACAACCACTTGTCATCACATTGACAGCATAAATCAGCAGTTACTTAAAATGCCAAAAGTTGTCTTGCTTTTGAGTTACTGTTGTAAAGTATGATGGTAACCCATGAAGGCTGGTAAGGTAATAGATTATCACAAAAGGGATTGTGAGGCCCCCAAAGGTTAAGGACTCGTGGGTACACTGAGTCACCTGATTCTTGTTTTTATGAAATACTCAGAGATGGATTTTCACGTGATTCCATGGGACACATCTGCAGGTGTCCACATCTCTGGCCTGTAAGAACTCTGTCTGGCCACCATGACATCCACAAGGTGGACCTCGCACTTGTCACTGTGAGCCACACCAAGCAAGAGAAGGACGTCCTCATCTCGCCCCACCCACCTCACCCTGGGCCGTCTGGTGTCTGATCACAGCCAGCATTCCAGGGCGGGGACTTGGCCTGTGGCCCTGGATGGTGGCAGCAGGTCTCATAGGTCTCCTCAGCCCGCGTGTGTGCATTTTGGTCTTTGGACGGAGCTAAGTCCTGTTTCCGGGTCCACAGGCATCTGGCCAGCCTCAGCCTCCAGAGCGAAGGTGAGCCCAGTGCCTTCCCTAGGAGCCTCCGGGCTGCCCTCCGTGGCCAGGTGCCTGTGGCGGTGGGTACAAGCTTAGCCGGGGGCACCCACTTGGAGGCCGCCTGCTCTTCTGCCCTGCCCTCTGCCTGTGCGGCTATGTGACATTCCTGCTGGGTCCCCAAGTGCTCACCACAGCGGGCTTGGAAACCTAGCCAGAAGCAGCGACAGAGGGTCTTACACGTGGACAGGAGACTGAAGCAGTGAGCAGTGTCTGAGCTACACACAAAGCTTCTGCCAGCAGGTGACAGTGGTGTCAGGTGGGTGTCAGGCCTGTATCTTTGTCACATGAGCCCTGGGAGGCCCCCACTGTGGAAACCAGATGGGACCTGCCAGGGCCAGGAGGGCTCCAGGGCCTCTAGGAAGGAAGGGAGCTGGGTCTCGACCTCCTGTGGCTTCTTGGCTGGCCGCTGTTCTCTGCACACAGAGAATTCATTCCCCACCCACCCACGCGAGCCAGGGAAAATGCTAGAGCCCCCTGCCCCCATCGCCCGCATGCCTTTCTGCATCACCACCCTGCCCTACTCATGCACACCTAGGTGTTTTCTAGTCTCGGCTTAGTCTGGCTTAGTGTGCAGTTGAAGGCTCAGAGTTCATTTGCCCTTAAATGGTGGCGACTGCTGTTTTCTTATTCTGTATTTGTTTTGAATCTGGCACCTCCTGGCAACTAAGCTGGGCCGATCAGGCCCCACCCTCCCAGGGACCAGGGACGCTGGGCCCTTGACAGTCTTGCAGTTTCTTCTGGGGAGCAGGTGCTGACCCTGCCCTGTGGGAAGGAGAACCTGAGGCGCCCATCACTGCCCCACCCCCACCCCCTGCCCAGCCCCACCTTGCTGGAGCCAGCCCAGTGGTCCTGACACAGTCGACTACCTTTGTGAGGGGACCTCTACAGAACATCTGGTGATTGCCAGAAAGGTGTTCAGTGACATTGGGATTGTGTCACCTGGGCAGCAGAATCCAACAGGACCGGTCTGGCTGGTTCCCTGTCCCAGGCCCTGCCTGTCACCCACCCAATTCACAGCCAGTCCAGGGAGCCCCAGGGCCACAGTAGCCTGGGCTCTTGGGGTCCTGTGGGGCCCTCCTGGCTGTGCAGTGCACTCTGTGTAGGGGCAGCCTTTCCTTCCCATCCATGGAGAGCTTCCTGTGGGCCACCCTGCCTGGCTCTGTTACTGGCTCCATCTCTGAAATCCATAGCTTTGGGGTCTGTGTCTTTGGCTGGGCGCTCTCTAGGTAGGCATAAAGAATCACCCAGCAGGCAGGGGTGCAGGACGAGGTTATTCAGATCAGGGCACATTGTCCACGTGGCAGTGGTGGCTGAAGGGAGAAACTGCATCTGAGTTGCATGGTGGACTGTGTCACATCACATGGCAGCCTGTGTCCACCCACGGTGGGAGGAGAGAGTCCGGCTTTGTGGCCCAGGTAGGGGTTTCGGGCAATGTGTGCTGTTGCCCAAGACCCTTTCCTGGATCTGCAGCATGCAGACCTCACGTGGCTCCTGTGCTGAGTGCAAATTCTGTGCATGCAGTCCGTTTCCACGGGACCACAGCCTGCTGGCCTTCCGGTGTCTGGCTGCAGAGGAAGGGACAAGTTCTTATTTGTGTTGCACAGGAGGTGAAAAGGACATCGGCACAGACCCCGGAGTGGAGATGGGGGCCGATTGGAGGGTGGATGGACTATGCTGTGGTAGTCGCAACACCCTCATAGGCAGCGTCCTCCACTGAGCTCCTTTGTTGCTGGCAGGCTTGGACTGCAATGTGGCATTCCAGCCTTGGTCCCACAGGCAGCAGGACAGGGCCGCCATGGGGTGTGACCCTGCAGCAGCTCAGGCCTAGGGCAGATGTGAAGCTGGAATGGCCTGAGGCAGTGCCAGGACTCACGGTGCTGCCTCTTGGTGCTGCCTGGTGACTTGGGGACTGACAGATGCCCAGGATGCTGGGGTCCCAGCTGTGCAGGCGGAGAGGGAGCCAGCGGCTGCCGTGTGCAGGAGTGCAGGTGTGTGCTGACCCCATCCGAGACAGCCCAGACCCCAACTAGCCCCACAAAACTGGCAGAGCCTGGAGGTCGCCTGCACACACCCTGCCCCTCTGCTGCCCTGGTCCCCAGCCAGGAGCCCATTGGAGGCTGCTGAGGCTGGCTTCACGCACACCTGCCCCTTGCCAGTACAGCTGTCTGCATGTGTGTCAGTCCCGCTGCGGACTCAGGGCAGTCGCTCCTGGAAGGCACCCCTGCAGCTATAGCCAGGGCTCCGCCTCATTTCTTCTCCCTGGAAAGTGCCTCATGCTGTGTTCCCTGGGAGATGGCCTCCCAAGAGGGCTGATCAGATGGGCGGTGCCACCGTGGGTGGACACAGGCTGCCATGTGATGTGACACAGCCCACCATGCAACTCAGGTCGTGCCTCTCTGGTCTCAGCCACTGGGGCCCCCAGATCTCTGTCTTTCCTGGTTCCGTTGCCTTCCCAGCACAACTGCAGGGCTGCAGGGTGGCATCACCCCCTTGTCCACCCAATGGGCTCCTGGCCAGGGGGCCAGGCCCTGTACCCTGCCACCTCCCACCCCAGACCCTAGTGGAGTTGGGAGTGGGCACCAAGCCTGCTCACCTGGCACCTCTTGAAGGACACTCTGCCACTAGCATGACGGACAGGGTCAGGACTCGTGCTGGGGGGGTGGGGGGAGCGCTGCTGTGTGGTTGCTGCAGGAGGGCTGGGGAGAGGCAGGGTGTGAACACAGCTTTGGAGAAGGGGCTACACATGCCTGTGTCTCAGAGTGCTGCTGACCTGCAAGCTCAGGCTGGGAGTGGGGGCTTGGGGAGCAACGGAGGGCGGCAGTGGAGAGGGAGGGGCATGCCAGCCTGTAGCGGCCCCTGGGGCGTGAGTCCCTTTGGTGGTGAGGGTTTCATTGAAGGCAGAAGCAGCCACAGCCCCGGGGCATTGGCTGAGTTCAGCAGCCCTGAACTGAGCATCGTCGTTTTTTGTTCTTCTGGGCACCCTAGTCCCTCTGAGGGTCGAGGTGGTATGACCCGGTGTGGGGGAATTGTAGAGTGGCCTGCCTACTCAGAGGTCTAATCCGAAGCGCAGCCTGAGAGCAGGAGGGGGATGGGGGAGCACTCCCCAGATCATCACAGTGGGGACAAAGGGCTGGAGCACTTGTCACCAGTGAGCCAGATGGCAGCCTCTGGCCTCAGGCCTCCTGGCTGGGCCAGGCTGCTTCCCTTTATGGCCCTCAGCCTGGCTGTGACAGTCACCCTGCAGGTCGCACAGATCTGCCTGTGTGCTGGGATTCAGCACAGAGGAGCCCCTGGTGAGGCGGAGGTGGTGACCCAGAGGTGGTGACCCAGGTTCCACCGCAGCCTATGTCTGGGAACATCGGCAGGTCATGGCTCCTGACTGGAAACCCGCGCGTGCCTCTTGGGCCAGCTCTAAGGGCAGCCTGCACAGACAGTGAGATGCTGATTTGTTCCTGTCATGCAGGGAACGAAAGTGACAGGAGAATCAGTTTTAAGGACCAGATTTGGAGCAAGGGGCTTGGGGGCCCGCAGCAGATGCACATGGGGGCAGTGGTGAAAATAGCCTTGGCCTATTGGGAAAGAGGTAGCTCTGCGCCTGCGCCTGCTCCAGCCACCCTCCCGCCCCCAGGAAGCGAGCGCTGATGCTCGCGCAGGTGCTTCAGGGACCAATCAGAGGGCAGGCTGACGTCAGCACGCCCCACAGGGCGCGCTGTCACCGAAGGAGCCCCAAGTGACCGTGATCTGGCAGCAGGACTCAGTGTGAGACCTGGGACGCCTGGGCCCTGAAGCAGGAAGTGTAGGAGGAGTCCTGCGGAGGAGGGGTCCTGTGAGGACTCCTGTGGCCCAGCACGTCCGGGGTGGTTCTCCGTGGGTGAGCCCACATCTGGCCAGCACCGTGAGTGTGTCTGCTCATGCCCCTGGGAAGGGCCAGTTCCTTCCACAGAGACAGTCATACGGTGAGGACCAAGGCGGCGTCCCTCATAGCCGAGCTCTGGGTGAGGCGACTCCGTAGAACCTGTCACCTGGCTGCTGAGAATCTGTGCGCTCAGATCCATGCCGCCATTTGACTCTTCTTCCAAGACTGATGTGGAGGTGTGCAGAGAGGGCAGGGCCGACATCCTGGCCCCGGCCGCGCCCCAGGCGCCTTTCCCCTAGTTGCCTGCCTCACCCTCACAGCAGCTGTAGGAATAGCTAGCGCAACCCCTCTTCCAGTGACATCACCCACTTTAAGTGTTTATTTTTGAGCAAAGGAATCTGCTGTGTTCTTCATAGCAGGGTCAGAAATAGAATAAAATATTCAGATTTATTCAGGCTTAATAAGATTCCTGTGACTTATTTTCTTATTAGTTTTCAGAAGTATGTGTTCGGATAACAGCTTGACATAGTACTTTGTACCTAAGTAGGGAGGAATACGCAGAGATTGAAGTACCTTATATGATGTGAACTTTTTAAAATACATTATTTATTTATTTGGTACAGGGTCTCACTTTGCAGTTCTGACTCCTGTCTCAGCCTCCCCAGTGCTGGGATCACAGTGGGCGGGGGGTTACAGGGCTAGCACAGAATATGGTACTGGGGATCGAACCTGGTCCCTGTACTCGCCAGGAGGGCACTTACACTGCTGAGCCATCCCCTCAGCCCTTATGATGTGACCTTTTAGATAGCATTTAGAGCTTTGTGTATTACCAAGAAGCTAGATTTGGCCAGTGCACTAGAAGAACACAGCAGGATACTTTCTAGAGAAATCTCAGCACGGATCTAGCGTCTGGTCTAGAAGCATGGTGGAGAGTGAGCTGGTGCCTCACAGAAGATGGAAGGAGGAGTGGCAGAGTGAGAAGACGGGCGCAGGGCAGTGTGCGGGTGTTCCTGGGATTTCACTTGAAACAGGGCCAGCTGGTTGTTTTGGTCTTGTTCAGTGTAGCTCAGGTTGCTGGTTAGATGTAGAGGTGGTGAAGTGAGTGCTGGCTCCTGTGTGCTCTGCATTGGGCGACCCACGGAACGCCAGACACCCCACTGCACAGTGGCAGACTGTAGTGTTGCTGCTCAGAAGAGCTCACAGCCGCCTCCCGTCTTCTAAATGTGCTTTGCTTCAGCCACAAAGATGGAAGAGAATGACTGGGGTCAGCAGCCTTCAGGTGGTTTCTGGTAGTCGCTGTCACGTAGTAGAGAGCTATGTAGAGATCGGTGGTGTGCGTGTGTGTTATCTTAGGGACGAGAAATAAGGGGAAATGACATTGAAGACACATTTGCTTGCTTTTGAAGTAGACAAGACCCGAAAATGAAAAATGAGGGTGAGAGGGGCCTCTGGAGCTGGGGTACCTGACAGCGAAATAGGAAGGAGGCCTTTCTGCATACCCCTTTTCACAGATTTTGTGCTACACCGTGTTTTACATACTCAGAAGACAAGTTTGGGTCAAAGTGAAGGAAGCAAATCCTAAAGTTGAAAACCACAGAAACAGGTGAGCCCAAGTCTATAAAGTTGATGATACAATGAGACGTTTCTCTAAGCACCTGCAGTGGTGTCTTCCACAAAACTCAGCATAGTAGTCACTTGGGAATGCAAGAGGCCAGTGGCCAAAGCAGTGCTGAATAGAACTCAGTGCAAGCCCTCGGACTTTCTCCTTTTGAAGCCTAGGACAAAGCTTTTACCAAGAGAGGGAGCACAGAGATGAAGATGGGCTGAGGAGGGTGGTAAGAATGGAGAGGCCAGAGGTAAGGGCTCGTGTTCATTGCTCTTGATTTGCAGCAGCAGCAGCAGTGCCAACTGCGTTCAGTGCGGCCAGGAATAGTATCTTCAGCAGCTGGTGCTGGGACAGCTGGGTATCCATGAGCTGGAGAGCAGGGCTGGGCTCCTCCCTGACAACCTGCAGAGAAATTAACCGATGCAAGGTGCAGGCTGTGATCTAAGATGGTAGAACTTCTGGAAGAAAACAGGACTAAGTCTTTGGGGTCCTGAGCTGGGGAAGACCGGTTCAGAGCCTCATAAGGACATGCTGGGTGAAGGATGACACAGAGAGATTTGTAAAAATGAAAGGCTTTGCACTTCAGAGAGCACCCCAGGATGTACAGAATGACTCACAGAATGGATTAGGGTACTCGGACATTAAATGGTAAGGATTTGAATCAGCACAGGACTCTCACAACTCCATCATAGGAAAACAAGCATAAGAGGGCTGGCTGAAGTACTGAGAAGTGCTGCAGCGTAGAATGACGTCAGGACAGCCAAGGTCCTGAGAAGCTGGCTGCAGCCCTTCTTCCCCCATATGCAAGCTCAATTATGATGGGGACAGACCATGGCAGGCCTGTGGCGGGGTTGGGACCCTCACGCGCTGTGCAATGGTGTAGCCACTGTAGAACATTTGGCTGCTCCTCCAGCACTGGACCCCGACTGGCCACAGCACGCCTGCTGCTCTCCAGGCCAAAGTGTGGGACACCGCATATCCGCTGCATACACGCTAGTGGCCACAGTGGTTGCCATGACTGGAAAGTGGTCACAACCCAATGTCCCTTCACCTACTGGATGGCCAAGTGCGTGAGATGGCCTTGTCACCCTCTGGAGGGTCAGGCGGAGGTGACCAGGATGGAGTCTGGTGTGTGCTCCGGCATTGTGACACCCTGGGAAGCATGTGGAGTAGAAGAAGCCAGCGTGGAAGGCCAGGACTGTGTGGCTGCATCCACAGGAAATACCAGGGTAGGGAGAGCTTTGGCAGCAGTGCAGACCCTGGATGCTCGGACCATGAAGGGCGGAGGGAGAAAGGCAATGGCTGGCTCTTAGTGGATCCAAGACTTTCAGGGGCAGAGATTGGTGGCAGTTACAGCTGCAGAGAGATATGACTGTGGAACACCGTGGAATTGTACAGTGTCAGGGTGAAGTGTGGTAAATTTATTTCAATAAAGCTTTTTTTTTTTTGGTGAGTCAGGGTCTCATTATGTAGTTCCTGTTGGTCCTGAACTCACTGTATAGTCCAAGCTGGCCTCAACCTCAGTGAACCTCCTGCCTCAGCCTCCCAGATGCTGGTATTGCAGACATGCACCATCGTGCCCATCTTAATCAACATCATGAACAAAAGTTAAGAAAAAAAAAATACAGGGCTGAATGTTGTGCTTTAGAGAGGTCAAGCAGGGAAATGTCAGGCATGGAGTTTGGTTATGACTTTAATTTTTTTTTTGTAGAGCCAGGGATTGAACTCAAGCCCTTGTACTTACCCGGCAAGCGCTTACTCTACTGAGCTATCTCCCCAGCCCCATGACTTTGATTTTTTTTTTTTTTTTTGTCTTTTTGAGACAGGGTCTCACTATGCAGTTCAGGCTGGCCTTAAGCTCACTTTGTAGCTCAGGCTGGTCTCGAACTCACAACAATCCTCCTGCCTCAGCCTCCCCAGTGCTGGGATTACAGGCATGCGCCACCACGCCCGGCTTATGACTTTGATTTTTAATGTGTTTTATTTTTAAGGGGAATTAAAATAATTTAAGATTAGAAACAATACAGGATATCACTAAACAAATAATAGGATTTCACCGATGGTTGCTATACTGCATATTGTTGTCTTCAAATTTGCTGTTCAGATTACCAGATATAAACTTGCAAAATTGGTCCAAAAATTAAAAAGAAAAACAGTTAAGCATTAGACCAGTAGCAGTGCGCAGTACAGTTGCCCAAGTGAGCCTGTGCACATACGTAGGTATCTCCCCCTTCTTTCTTTCTTCCCTCCTTCCCCTCATCCCAGTTGTCCCTTCCCTCACAGCAGAGACTTCCCCTTTCACGGTGTTTCCTCTACCTTTCAGATTTAGTCTTTCAGGTTCTTGCACTAGGGAATAATACGATGTTTACACATATGGGTCTGGATTGCTTCACTTGAAAGTACAGTCTTTAGTTGCGTCCATTTAGCTACAAAAGCCTCGAGGTTGTCTTGTTTTTTCTGGAACTGGGGATCGAACTCAGACCCTTGAGCTTGCCAGGGAAGCACTTATTCCACTGAGCCATCTCCCCCCCCCCTGCCCTTTTTTGTTGTCTTTCATTATAGATGAATAATACTCTGTTATATAAAAATGCCACATCTTTTATATCCATTCCTCAGTTGTTGGGCATTTGGGTTATTTCTAACATTTAGCTATAACTTTGCTTTTTAAATAGCTCTAGAATATAATTGAGGGGCAGTTGGGGACACTCGAGTTTGGGTTGGATGCTAAATGATACTTCCTAGGTGTGATGAAGGAAACGGACTTACACAGGGACCCACGCACAGGAGATGCTTGATAGAGGGCTTCAGCAGCTGACCTTCAAAATACTCAGAAAACAGATGTGGAGGTAGATAAGTGTATAGAGAAAGAGCAGTGTATCCTGACGTGGTTGGAGGGCGTGCAGTAAACAGGTCTTCCAACATTTGTGTAGGTTCGAATATTTCCGAGGCTTCGCTCGGTGGTTTGTGCTGAGCCCAGTGGCTCTGGCCCATTTCCCCTGTGCGTCTGGTGCTGGCCTCTGTGTGTGCCGGGCAGAGCCGTGTGGCCAAGCCGTGCAGCGCTTCAGGGTGTGCCCGGAGTTTGCTGTGGTCAGGAGATGCGGTCCCTGCCTCCAGGGAGTGTGCTGCTGCCACACCTGTATGCTAGCTAGTGTTAAAAATACATTTTAAATGAATCGAAACTTGTAAGCCTGTAATAGTTTTACTTGAGTCCTTTGGTTTGGGTCATTTGAGAACAATCATATTGAAGTGGTTGAAGTTGACACCCTGTGTTTGGCAGGCCACATCCTGAAACAGGTGTCTCGATCCTGTATCACAGCGGTTTCCCCTAAGGTTGCCACGTCTGCCGTGAAATAGCAGGAGCTGACAGCCTACTAAGTCCTGGTTTTCTGAGGTTTTGGGTAAGGTGCTTTCAGCTACTGGGGACTCAGAGTTGTTCCTCTCCTGGGAAATCTTTAATAAAAGGCAAAAGATGTATATGATCTGAAGAGAAACCAGAGTTTGTGTGCTGTGTAGGGAAGGAGGACAGCCGCCATGCGGCGTGGGTTCCCACGGTGTCTTTTCTCCAACACATTTGCCTGCTTCAGTTTGCAGTTACCTCCCCTCTCCTTTACTGCCTGCTCGGGTGACCTCTGGCCAGTGCCTGCTGCCCCAGGTGTTGTCTTAGTCACCTGCTTGTTACTGAGACAGAGTCCTGGCATTCATGACCTAAAGGAGAGGCTGACCTAGGCTCGTGGTTACAGTCCAGGCTTGGCCGGCTCAGGGCGGGCACAGCATGGCGAGAGGCCAGGCAGAAAGAGGGGTGCTCGCCTCGAGTTGGCCCGAGCAGAGAGGGGTACAGGAGGCACCCTTCCCTTCTGGGTGCACCCCAGTCATCTCCAAGCAGGCCTCCCCTTCTACAGTGCTGTCAGCCCTGAACTTGTCCATGGCTAAGTCCCTGATGAGCACAGTACCCCAGGATCTGAGCAGCATGGAAAAGCCCCAGCCTTGACGTATGAGAGTTTGGGAGACCCCTTAGATCCAATACATAGCAATACTGTTAATTAAAATTTAAATATATACTATAATGTTATTAAAATATGACTATCACTGAGTGGATAAGACAGTGCTCTAAAAATTATAGCAAGTAGAACCACTAGTTAGCCAGTTATGTTTAAAAAGCCATAAGAACATTGGAAATTATAACGTTCTCATTTGTACATTTATTAATTATCTTGTGTGGGTGTAAGTATCACCAGATTCTTTGATGTAGGACTACTTCAGCCAGGTTTGATGGTTGTGATGGAATACCTGAAGTGGGTGGTTCATGAAGACTGCGGGTTTATGCTGGCTGGTGCATCCGGGTGCTAGAAGCCCGGGTTTGGCAGCTGCTCCTGGAGAGGGCCTTGTGCGGTGCCCTTGCACGGCGGGCAGTGAAAGGCAGGTGGGCTCGGTGGGAGGGGCCCGGCCGCAGGGCGGCTGCGCGTGTGACCAGCCATATCCCCAGGAAGCCGCCCCCCTCCCTCCCTGCCTTAGCACTTCCACCATCTCCTGCAGGGTTATTCCAGGGACCAGGCTTCACCACAGATTTGCAGGGGGCCACTCCATGCAGAGACCATGGCAAGAGCTGTAGCTCCCACCATTTGGGGTGGGTGTCTGCCCTGTCCCCCCCACCTTGCCTTGCTGCTGTGAAGGACACCCCTGGGCTCCCGACACTGAGGCACGGTGGCCCAGCCAATCGGGTCTAGCTTTCACCCCTCAACAGCATCTGAGCAAGCTGTCTCCTGAGTACAGGACGCACGAAGTCATTTCACTAAAGGACAAGATCAGTTGGAGTACTTGCCCCAAAACTGGAGTATCAAATGCATTTATAGTTTTATCAACCCTCCTACGCATTTCTAGTTTCCTTGCCTACATGTAACGGAAGAGCTAAATATAAGTATAAGCGTTTTATCCAATGTGCCCGTAGCATTTTACAAAATTCGCTGGGAATTGGCTGTTTTTATTGCTGCCATAGTTTGGATTTTTGTTGTCTGCCAAAAGCTCCTGTATTGATGCTTTGGTCTCTAGAGGGTAGAGGCTTCTAGCACCCAGATGCACCAGCCAGTAGGAGATGTGGACCCTTTAAAAGGCGGGGCCTAGTGGAAGGAAGCTAGATCATTGGGGTGTGGCCGGTGGGGGGCGGGGTATTGAGATCTGGCCTTCCAGGTACCCTCTGCTTCCTGAGCAGCTTCTCCTCTCTGCGTTCCCACCGTGATGCACTAGCCCGCCGTGAGCCCAGGGCCTCAGTGCCAGAGGACCATGGCTGAGACTAAGATAAAGTTGTTCCTTTGGTAGGTTGATTATCCCAGGGGTTTTGTCGCAGTGGCTTCATGCAGAGGTCCCTATTAAGTCTAACTGCACTGGATACTAAATTAACTTACACAGTGACAGACACACACACCTGGCAGATGTGAACCAGCAAGTCGTGCCTGCTTGTCTACCCTGAGAACCTGCAGGGAGACCTGCACTCGACCTGCAGGGAGAGTTGCCTGAGTGCGTCTTCATTGCCTTCTCCCCAAGTGGCTGTCTGACATGAGGGAAGCAGGCAGGGAGACCGCTGCTCCCTTGGGGCGCCCGTGCTGGGCTTTGGTCAGGGCGTCCAGCCTGCACTTTGTTCACTGAGGCCCCTCTTGTGCATCAGGAGCACCGTGGAGGGCGTGGGAGCGAGTCTGCTCTCCAGACAGGGCTGGTGGCTCCTTGGGGCAGGTGGTTGGGGGACCCCTTGTCACTGAAGGTGCTGCAGGGCAGGCAGTGTGCAAAGTGAAGCATTTGCTGAGCAAAAGTGAGAAGCAAAGACGGCATGACATAGGAAATAAGGGGGTGACGAAGAAACGCGGTGTGCCCTGCTCACAGGGGTGGCAGGACAGTGTCCAGAGTGTCAGGATTTGAAATGGAGTTGAGGGAGCAGCCTTGGAATCTTCTTGATTCAGATGACCCACAGCTGAAGCTCTCAAGAAGGGCATGGCTGCAGGAGCTCCCCACCCTGGAAGAGTGGGTTGTTTCTGTCCCCAGCCCTGTGGAGGACACCAGGAGACAGCACCTCCTGGACGGCTTGTGTTGATGTCAGGGAGCGGGTGTTGTATTTTTTTTTTTTTAATTTTATTGAGAAACATAGCAGTGAGATAGTCTCAAAACAGGTTAGTAGGACAGTTACAATACTAAACATTGCATATTGTTGTCTTCGTAGTAGTTATTCATAGGATAAGATGCAGACATGATATCCTGTCCAAACACTATTAGTACAAATTTTCTTCTCATTGGATTAAGAGAAAGTAGCTGTGCGTCTATCATAAGTATTTTGTATATACAGATACAAAGTAGTCCTTCATTGTGTCTCCTTTTTTTGTTCAGTTTTGTCAGAGAAAGATATTGCCATTTAAATTGTAGGTGCGTGAATTCAGCAAAATAATCCAATACAGTCCAGTTGTCCATAATAGTAGTGGGTTGTCTGTAGACTGGCGATGTCAGAAGTTGTTGACTTGAGCCTTTTACAGCTCAGCATATTAATATGGCTTTATACATTGTTTTTATACTTTTCTGCTGGATGGTTAAGACCAAGATAAAGCAAGACCTACATAACAAGAAATGTAACTTTTGTATCTGACAAGGTCAGTCAAATCCGCTTAGGATTTACCCTGAAACCCTGTACCGCAGTTTGTAGATCTTTTGTCAGTGTCAGCCATGTGGATGAGTCACGGCTGTTGCTTGACCAATTTGCTCTCTGTGGACGCCTGAGAAGGTGTTCCTATTGCATGGTGGTTTTCGCTGTTGCCAGCCCTTGAAAGGTTGTGTGTTGGGGCACATGCCCTGCCTGCATGTCTCCTTGCGGGAACTGGCAAGTGTCCCCCTTCTGGCCCAGGGCTCTCTGAGAGCTGCCCGTGCCCGGCACTTACTGGATGTGGCACTGAGCAGCCCGGGAGAGAGAAGGGATGCGTGAATGGTTCCAGAGGTGCCACAGACTTGCAGGACAGGTGTAGAAGCAGACTTGGACAAGCACATTCTACCTGTTTTAGAAAAAGACCTACTTGCAAGGAGCCTTTACCAACCTAGTTCATCTCAGGGCATTTTAAGGGCTTTGGGCCTCTGAAACATTAGCATAATTACCTTGGAGAGGCTGATTTGTGTCCCAGGAGATGGTGGTTGTACAATTACTTCTAGTTATATTTTTATTGGAGAGATTTCTAGAACTATGGGGATAACCTGAACAATTTCCTTTTTCAAATCCAGCTCTGTCACTAGGCAACTTTTGTGTTTATGGTCAGAGTTGTGTCTGAGACTTCAGTTAAAAAAAAGTTTGTAATAAAAAAGTGTTTCTCCTACCTACTTTAGATTTTACCTACTCAATTTTATTTTATTTTATTTTTTTGCTGAGACATTTATTATGTTTTATTAGCGTTTTATTACGGGAACATCAGCCCAGTTCTCCTAATTTTCTAATCACAGACACATTTCCAAGCATACCCTACTCAATTTTAGACATTTGCAGAACTGTGTAAGTGAAGGAGTATTGGAGTGGTTGGAGACTTTATAATGTGGGTATTCGGAGTTTTGATCATGGTGTCTGGCTCTGTCTTCCTTGCCAAGCAAGCTGTGGAAACTAGAATTTCTGGCCCCCAAGGCAGTTCCTAGAAACTCTGTCTTGCCCACCTTTCTGTCTTAGAACTGAACATGAAGAAATCCCCTGGCCTGTGTCACCCAACAGTGCTATGAATGTGGCTAACCGAAGCTGAGGCAGTGACTCTGGGGGCACTGATTGATCAGAAGCACAGGCAAAGGCAACTGGCGCTGGGGGCCAGCCTCTCAGGGGCGCCAGGGTGGTGCTGGAGATAGAGCCCTGCCGGGTGGCAGCAAACTGTGTATCCAGCTACACAGAGCAGCACTGGGTCAGAGCACAGCACTGCTGGCTAGTTGGGAACGGAGCATGAAGCCTCCTGTCCCACGGTGGTGTGAGACAGGGAGACACCAGCATGGGTGTGTGTCAGCACATTCAGTGTCAGGAGAAATCTCCGTTGTGAGTGCCGGCAGCAGCATCTGAGCGTGAGTTGAGGTTGGGAGTGTTTCTTCTGGGCCCTGAGACCAATGTCTAGTGCTGGGGAGACATTTTATGTCATAAAACAAAAACTCTTCCAAGAAGCATTTGATCCTGCTCTGTGCAACTGAGGATTGTGGGTCATGAGCTCCTCGGTATGTTCAGAGCATGCATCTGAGCCCGCACTCCCTCTGGGGCATCTTGAACACGAGGGAGGACACAGAGAGGCAGGAGGCTGTGCCGATTGCAAGCAGCTGTGCCTGCTCCTCTGGTCCAGGGCTCCTCGCTCTCTCAGGTGCTCCAGCTCCCCCTAAATCCCGCCTCCAGCCCTGTACTCCAAATCTCTTCCCTGATGCTCTGGACTTGAAGTGCGGTGAGGAGCTGGGTCCCCTCTGGGTTTCTCTGGGGGTTCACTTGAATTTCTCCTGTGACAACTGGCCAGTGCAGTCATTGACCTTCCATGTGGTTTGAAAATAACCTCTACGGTGTGTGTGCACAGAGCACAAGTCTGCAGGATGTCACCGTGCTGGGAAGCAGCAGCAGGGCTGAGGCAGGTACCTGGATGCACTGTCCTGCCTAGCCCAGAAGGACTGGAGGGACCAGCAGAGCCTCCTGCAGGAGCCTGGAGCCTGGCTGTGCTGGGTGTGGACACGGGGTCACCCTCCCACCAGCCACAGTTCACTTGGGGAGGACCACAACAGGAGAGAAGGGCCAGAGCCAGCCGGCGGGAAGCTCCGGGGCGGGGGAGGTGCCTGGGACTTGCATCCTAGAGCCCGCTGACCTGGGCCCCAGCACTGGGAGAGATGAGCACCAGCCCCGCGCCCATGCAGCTCCTGCCTGGACGCCGCGTTGCAGGCTGCTCGTTGCTTGGCCATGTGTGGTGTGGAGGACCTTGACATCAGGGGCTGATCCAAAGGATGGTGCATGTTTAAATTAAATTTATTACAGTAGAAGATATGCTGCCACAAAGCCCTGGCTTCCCACACGCCCATGCCTTGCTCTCGCCACTTCCTGCAACAGCTCCAGAGTCCTCTTTCCCGAGGGTCTGTAGCTGCGTCACTGTGGCTGCCTCCCTGTCCTGAATCCTTTTAGGACGTTTCCCTTCTGTGGTCCTTTCGACTGAGGAAGGGCCGGGGTGCACCGTGTCAGACCCAGGGAAGGCGGGCGGCGAGCGGGCGGCGAGCGGGCGGCGCTGTGTCTTCACCACCTGCCTGCCCTCTGCTCGGCGCGCTGCCTGTTGTGGGGCAGCTGTCTCACCCCGTGAGCGAGGACCCAGTACGGAGGGTGGGCTTTGCGGGGGACTCACAGCAGTGTGTCTTTTACTTCTTAAAATGGAAATCATCACAATATTTTTTGACCGCACCTCCTAGCCCTTTTGTTCCATTAGAAAATTTGGATGAGTAAGTTGGTCTTCATGAAGGCCAACACACTGGCTTTTTTCCTTCCATTTTAAAATTCTGAGGCAATAAAAGAAGTGTGACGCACTCCCTAAACGCTGTAAGAATATTTAGCCCTCTCTACGCAGCAAATGGAGCTCTCTGTCCACCTGCACAGACCTGTGCTAAGCTGAAAATTAAGTATTTCGACAACATATTGTTGATAGTAATTTTCTTCAGAAATTGCAGGATACTTTGCAGGCGAGATTTTCCTTTTATGTAACAGGCTCTAGACTTCCACAAACCCTGACCGAGCACTGCAGAATCTTAGGACACTGCCCCATGGTGGCAGGGTCCCCGTATCACCACCTGTCAGTGTCCAGGGCCTGCACCGACCCCAGGGTCCACAGCGCTCGTGACCAGTGATAGCATCGTGACCAGTGATAGCATGATGAGGCTTCTGTGTAGAGCCTCTGCAATTCTCCGGCATTCTTGGATCGTGCCTAGGTGACCTCAGGCGTCGGCTACCAGATGCATGCTAGGTACTGAGTTGTTTTGCTGTATTGTTTAGAATATTCCCCAAGACAAAGTCCCTATTTATTCACTGTGAATACAGCTTTTTAAAAAATATTTTCAGTATGCAACTGGTTGACACCTTGCGTGCAATACAGAGATATAGTGCTGGGCCCCTGTGCTTTTAAAGTCTGTGAAGTGGCGTTTAGAATTCTGCGTTCATTGCACGCCATCCCTGCTATGGGCACAAGCTGCTTGTTTGGGAGATTTGTCCTGAGCACCCATCTCTAGCAAGCTCTTTGGGCCCAGGCTGTTGCTTGTACCTCATAGAGGGAGTCAAGGTGGAGGCTAGGAGATAGCATGTGGAACCACAGAACTGAATCCTGAGCGGAAGGCAGCAGCAGCAGAACTGCTTCTAATTGTGGCAGGGGTGGGTGGAGTGAGAAGGTGGCACGGATTGAAGGGCACGGGAGGAAGTTTGGTGGGGAAAAGGGTGGAGACGCTGCAAAAACCACGCAAGCTGTGGGGGCTGCAAGCAGCTGTGCAGCTGGGGAGGCTCTGAGGAGGCGCTCCTTGTGGCTGGCACTGAACACCAGTGCCTGGGGCCTGAGCAGGATGGCTTGTTTGGGCTGACGGTTCCAGGGGCTTTGGCCTGAGGTTGGCTGCTCCAGGGCAGGAGCACATGCAGTGGGGCCTGGCAGAGGAAGGGCACTGACTGGGTGCCAGGGAGCAGAGCCCAGAGAAGGAGCCAGAGAGGAGGGGCTAGGGCCAGAGAGAGCCCCAGGTCACAGCTGGGCCCTGTCCTCCAGCTCAGCCCCTGCTCCAAGGGCCCCATGTCAAGAGCCCACTGGCCTGATGGACAGCAGGCCTGAGGTGAGTGTGTGTAGGCAGGTTCCCGCCCCAGCCTGCAGTCCAGGCTCACTGGCAGGGGGCTTGACGGGCACAGCCATGGAGATCAGGGCCAGGCCTCAAAGGCCTGGAGCCCAGAGCGGAGGAGGGAGTCAGGCAGTGGAGCTGGGGCTCCTGTTAGGCCACTTGCCCTTCTGGATGCATGGCCTGGTGTGTTGGGGGTGAGCTGTGGAAGGAGAGAAGGGAACAGTCCCAGCCAGAGAAGCAGGTGGAGACCAGATGTGCTTGGGGCGCCCCCTGCTGGGTCCCCTCTTCCAGGGCAGCTGTTTTGTGCTCTGGGCAGTGGGTTCTGTGAGGCAGACCCTAAGGAGGGGCAGCTGCCCCATGTGCTCTGCAGACCCTCGGTGGCAGCCACTTCGCCTCCCTGTGCCCAGTGCTGTGGCCTCTGCTCCTGTGTCTACAGGGCAGTGAGGTTCTGACCTGGCCGGGGCGACTGAGTGAAACCACAGGAAAGCAGTGAATGCTGGTAGTGGCTCTTTCACCGATCTGAGTGCAGGGTGTGCTGGGCCGGGTGCCTGTCTTGGTGTCCATGGCCCACTGCGGGCTGCTGGGGCTGTGGGGTTGGGGTCATCGAGGTCCGCCCCCCCCCCCCGCCTCCCGCCATACCCACACTGGTGATCCGCAGCCAGCAGGCTGCACCTTATTTGCTGGAGTCTGAAATCTAACAATTTCTATTTTTTTTAATGAAAGGGAAAGTAGCATCTTATAACCCAAGAAAATGGTATGCTAGTCTATAATTAGTGTGTACAAGTGAAGGTCTACTGGGAAACCGTCCAGCACAGTGGCTGAGCAATTGTGACAGCCCTGCTGAGCCCCAAAGCCTCAGGTAATTACTGTCTGGCCATGGATGGAGTGTATTCATTGACCGTGGACCAGGAAGCAGGTGACACCAGAGTGTTCCTGGTGGGCAGCCCTGGCCCGTGCCCATGTAGGATGACATGGCCATCGCCTGCCGGCCAGCGGGTATGAGTGCAGGATGGGGACACGTGCAGGGGCCAATAGGCATAATGACCTGCCAGAGCAGAGATACCAGGCCAGTAATGGGAGGGGGATGAGGGTTGAGGAGCTGTACCTCCAACTCTGTTCTGGTGGTTTGGTCATAAGCTCATATAATCTGACTCCCCTTTTTAAATTGCATGTTTTAGTTTAAAGTGAAAAAAAATAATAAAACAGTCTAGTGGGAGAGTAGCAATATACTGAGGATTATTATCTTTGCAGTGTTCAGAGTACAAGATGTAGGCATGAAATCTTGTCCAAACCATATTAGCACAAACCTTTTAGCACAAACTTTTCCTTTCGATGAACTAAGAGGCACGGGCTGTTCAGCTGTAAATATATCTTTTCCCCTTCCTTTCCCTTTTCCCCATGATAGTTGAATTTCTCGAATGGCCAGTGATGTTGTCTCAGTTACTTTTCTCTTGTTGCTGGGACAAAAATCTCCGACACCCAAAATCAAGGAAGGAAAGTTTATCTTTTCCTCCGCAGTTGTGGAGGATTCAGTCCATACTTGGCTGGCTTCCAAGGAGGGTAGCGCACCAGAGAGGGCGGCTGCTCGCAGTGGTGGAAAGAGCAAGGGGGGGCAGCAGCTGCGCCTGCTTGCCAGCCCCTCCCTCCCCCACCCTGGGGTGGGTGCAGCACTCACACCCATGCCCCAGCATTGGATTGTGAATTGGTCACAGCTTCTAGAAGCTGCCCAATGACTGCATGAGCCTTTGGGGGACACCTAGACACAGACTGTAACAGATGTTGAGCACCTTTTTCATATATTTATTTGGCATTTATATTTCTTTATCTGAGATGCATATTTTTATCACCGATGCCCATTGTTTTAATTGGGTCTTCGAATGGGGGGGGTCTATTTTCTTTTTCTGGTCGTCATATGTTCTGTGTAAGTCCTTTGTCGGAGGGACAACTGGCTGTAGGTTTTGACTACTCTGTTGTTGACCTCTTATTGTGCAAAAGCTTTTTAATGAGGCGTGACTGTTCCTTCTTCACAATATTCCCCTGCAGTCTGGGTGTTGTGCCGGAAGTCTCTGCCTACACCTATGTCTTTGAGATGCCTACCTATTTTCTCTTCTAGTAAGTTTAGTGTCTCTGTTTTAATATTTAGATCTTTGATCCATTTTGACTTCAGTTTAGTGCATAAAGATAGACACAGGTCTAGTTTTAGTCTTTGGCATGTGGGAAGCCTGTTTTCCCAGCAACGTTATTAAAGAGGCTATCTTTCTTTCAGCAAAGATTAAATAACTGAGTGTGTTTGGGGTGCACCTGCGTCTTCCATTCTGTCCTACTGATCTTCAGTCTATTTTCTTTTTTTTGTCCATTACTATGCTGACTTTATCACAGTAGCTTCATAGAATAATTTTAGGTCTGAGCTTGTGTTGCCCTCTGACTCACCTTTGTTGCCAGGAATTACTTTTGCTATTCTGGGCCTCTTCTGGTTCCAAGTGCATTTTAGGAGTGTTTTCTCAGGATCTGTGAGGTATGCTAATGGTATTCTGATTAGAATTACATTAAATCTACAAAGTGGTTTTGAGAGTAGGGCCAGCTTAACTTTTCATTCTGGGCTTGTTACTGACAGCCTAGAGATTACAGCGGCTGGCAGGTGGGAGCTGAGGTGAGCAGCTCAGGACCTTCAGCATAGGCCAGGCCCCATCTTCTCGGCTGAAGCCCTGTCACAGCTTTTGGGAAGCTGGCTGCTATAAAAACACTGTGGAAAATATCACTTTATGATACTGCTCTACTCAAATATGTCTTCCATTTTCTTTACTGATGGGTTAATGTTCTAAAACAGAGGCAGCTTTTTGAATACACTCCTTGAGAGTATGTTTTCTTTTCAAATAAACACCTGTCCCATGGCTCAAGGCATCACACAGAGGAGAGCATGTAGCAAGAATTCCATGGTTTCTATTAGTACTGCACCGAGATTCCGTTCTGGCTGGGTGGGCTGGGGATTGGCCCAGTAGGAGAGCCTCGCTGCCACTGTGGGCTCTGTCCCCAGTAGGAGAGCCTTGCTGGCCACTGTGGGCTCTGTCGCCCAGTAGGAGAGCCTTGCTGGCCACCCTGGGCTCTGTCCCCAGTAGGAGAGCCTTGCTGGCCACCCTGGGCTCTGTCCCCAGTAGGAGAGCCTTGCTGGCCACCCTGGGCTCTGTCCCCAGTAGGAGAGCCTTGCTGGCCACCCTGGGCTCTGTCCCCAGTAGGAGAGCTTTGCTGGCTACCCTGGGCTCTGCCTCCAGTAGGAGATCCTTGCTGGCCATCCTGGGCTCTGTCCTCCAATAGGAGAGCCTTGCTGGCCACCCTGGGCTCTGTCCCCAGTAGGAGAGCCTTGCCTTGCTGGCCACTGTGGGCTCTGTCCTCCAGTAGGAGAGCCTTGCTGGCCACCCTGGGCTCTGTCCTCCAGTAGGAGAGCCTTGCTGGCTACCCTGGGCTCTGTCCCCAGGGCTGAGAAAGCAGAGCACTCTCACGCATGAGTTTGCCCCATGTACTGAACACAGCCACACATCTCACATGTTGCAGGCAGGGCCTTCCCACTGCTACCTGTCCTTTGGCTGAGCAGAGGGAGCAAAAGTCAGACACAGTGTTAGGCTGTGAGACCGTACAGCTTTATGGCCCAGAGATCTGTGTTTCTCTCACTAGGTCAGAATGGAGTTGAGAGACATTAAGTTTTAACCTTCAAGTTACAGATTACCTCACTGGGTGCTGAGTGCAAGAGGGGAGGCCGTGGGAGCTGCACAGCGGAGCAGAGTCCCGCACAGCACAGCCAGCTCGCAGGTGGGCGAGTGGGGTGTGCTCTTCCTCACAGCTCTGCCCCAGTCTAGGGAGCTCAAGAGAAGGACAAGTGGGGCTCCTGTGGCTGGTGCGCATGGTGTGGCTCTTGGAACGGCTATATTTAAGGGGCCTGGGGCTCCAGCAGCCTCTGCTCCCCCAGAGGAGGGGGCACTGGTAGGAGAAGGAGCAGGAGGCAGAGCCCAGGACCTTCACTTTGAGCTGCATCCCTAAATTGTCCAGGTTGGGCTTGAACTTGTGACCTCCTGCCTCAGCCTCCTAGAGTGCCAGGATTGTGAATTTTAGTGTGCATTAACCCCTTCAGTCTTAAAGGACAGGCCGAGTGAGACCAGGCCCCTGTGTATACAAGAGTGCAGAAACACGTTTGCAGATGCCAGGCAGCTCGGCAGTTTCTGTCCAACCTCCTGATGCAGAGCTGAAGCACCTGCCTGAGGGGCGTAGAAGGTGGGCGAGAGGCTGGGCAGGGCCTTGGGTCGAGGGAGGAGGAGAGGTACCACCAAGGCCTCTGTGTGGCTGGGAACCCCATAGTCCCGTCTCTGTGGCTTCTCCTGCAGTGTGTCCTGGGTTCCTTCCTGGAAAGAGGGGGCCCCAGCCTCCCTTGCAACCAGGCAGGAGCCCTGGGGAAGATAAGAGCAAAAGCCTCTGAGCCTCAGGGCACCCACAGGCATGTTTGGGGACCCAGCCTCTGGATGTCCTGGCTCCAGAGTCAGCTCTGTGGGCAACGCTCTGCAGTGGAAGCCCAGCCGCAGGCCCTGGGTCAGGTTGTTTGGGGTTGGGGCCAAGGTGGGCTAGGCCCTACAGAAGCCGGGGGAGAGGCCACTGCACTTGGCTATGTCCTGGCTGCCCCCGTGGGAGTGATGGCTCCAACTCTGAAGCCCCTCAGCTGTAGCACAGCGTGGATTCTGCCAGGCAGGTGAAGTCAAGAGAGCGCAGACCAGGGAAGAGCAGCGGGTCCGGCGGCCACTGGTTCCTGGATTGACTGAATTGATGTCGTCTGGAGGGAGAATGCCAAGCCAAGCTGAGGTGAGGACAGTCAGAGCTGTGGAGGCTGTCCTCCCCTGGGACCACGGGCGGCAGTGGGGAGGACAGTGTGTTAGGGTGTCCTCTGGGAAGCTGATGTCCAGCTTCCTGGTTGCCGCGTCTCTCCTCCCTCCTTCTCCTCCTTGCACCCTGCCTGGTGCCCAGCCGCATGCACTGGCATCCCCAACCTGACGACAGCCTGTGCCCTCGGTCCCTGAGCCTGGAGGTTGCTGAGACCCTTTCCTCCCCGCTGGGGCCCTGAACTCCTGCTGCTGGTGCTGAGCCCCGAGGGCTGGGAGGAGATGGCGGCAGGTGCTGGCTCGGGTTTCACCATCCCAGGCTTGGGCAGGCCCAGCGCCTATTTTGAGAATCAGTGGCTGTGCGGTCTTCAAGTGTCTTGTCTTCAGGGGATAACTCAAGACTCCAGCACTTAGCAGTTGGTTGGGAGGCATCTGTGTGGGGCTGGGCGCCTGGCTTCCGTGTTATGCTCCTTCTGCTCTGCTGCTTTCGTGGAAGGTATCTCGGATTGTACGGCACAGTCGTCCTCATGTAGTGCTTCCCCTTGCTTTAGGCAGTAAGAATCCTGGTGATTAAGAGGAGAAAATAGCACAGTGAGATGATTAACTTTGAAGTTTTTAAGATTTATTTATTTATGTATTTGGTACAGGGTCTCACTACATAGCTCAGACTCATAGTGGTTCTCCTGTCGCAGCCTCCCCAGTGCTGGGATTACAGGTGTGTGCCACCATGCCCAGGGTCAGTGGCCCCCATGGCCCAGGGCCAGCATATGTGGTCCTGGGGTTCAATTGAACCCAGGTCCTTGAGCTTGCCAGACAGGCACTTAGACTGTGAAGCTATCTTCCAGGTCCCTGGAGAGATGGGGTTTTTATGCTTCATTTCTTATTTCAGTGGTGGGGATCAAACCCAGGGCCTTGGATGCTGCATGGCTGAGCTCTGCCCACGGCAGGGTCTCACTAAATTGCTGCATTTCCTCCACTGGTCCTGAGCTTGAGAGCCGAGATGACAGGTGCCTGCCGTGGTGCCCCGCGTGTCAGCTGCTCTGAACAGCAGATGTGCACCAGTTTGCAAGTGGAATTGCAATGATGTCATCAAGATGCAGGCCCAGATATCAGACCTTCCCTGGAGACCCCAGCCTGGGGCCGTCACAGGGCCCCTCACTTCTGTGAGCCCAAGGAGGTGGGCTCATTTCCCTGAGAAATTCTCGGGGCACTCTCCTGTTCTTGGCCCAGTAGAAGGCTGGATCGTCAGATTTCCTGCCTTTCAGTTATTTACAAAAGTAAATAAGAGAGAGAGCGCTCATCGGGCTTGGCCGGTGCGTGTCGGCGTTGTGGCGCCTGATCCCGGGCCCGCAGGTTTTATCTTAGGCTTCCCACTCCTTTGGCTTTTTTCCGCACTTTGCTAGAAGGAACTTGATACAGCTGTTTCTCCTATTCCCACCAAGGCAGACAGCGCATTGTGTGGCGTCCAAAGCCAGCCGCTCTCCTGGCTGCTTCCTGGCTGTCGGGGCTGCGTCTCTGTGCTGCCTGGCTGTGTGTCCTTGTCCCTCCTGTGGTGGGCTCAGGGGAAGGGCGCAGGCCTCGCCCTAGGACGGCTGAGCTGAAATCGGTGCTGATCTACCTGCGCTTCTCTGCCATGCTGACAGGAAGCTAGTGGGTGGCGGGGATAAATCAGTGGAGGCCAGTTGTGCCTCAGAGCGTGCCATCAAGGAATTTCATGTAAGCTAATATTTGCCAAACTTCAGTCTGGTGAGTTCAGGAATGGAATTGCTGCCACATGTGTCCCCCTGTCCCTTCTGGGCCCGCCTGCTGCTTCTGTGGTTATGTGTCAGACCAGTGACTCACCCTCCTTTCCTGATTCCCGGGGCATTGACCAGTGACGCACGCGTACCTTTGTGGGCACTTTCATGGACTGTGCCTGAGGGTGTCACCCAGCCTGGGACAAAGCAGGGAACACTTAGAGAGTTGCCATTATCCCGTGAGGAAGTAAGAAAACCACTGCCCCTGGACCAAGACTCAGAGCATGTGACGGACGGTCCCTCCGTGAGAGCGCCTGGCCACCCACATGCAGGAGGCTTCCTCGTGCCCACAGCCAGGGAGGCTGGCAGGGGTGGATAACAGGATGCCCATTGTGCCAGGGCTGCAGCTGGCCTGAAGTGCCAGCCCTGAGCGGGGCCCTCCAGGAAGGGAGCTGCTTAGTCCTGGCCTGGCCCTGCAGTGGCCACAGATGGTGGACCAGGCACAGGTCAGCCACGTGCTGCTTGCCAGGAGGTGGCAACACGGGATCCCTTCCTCCCACCTGACACATTCCCACCCCAGCCCCTGCCTGGTCTCCTGTGGAGGAGGGTCTTTGCCTCAGTCCTCTGTCACTTCTCCTTGCAGCCTGCAGGAGAATGGCAGGTAGGGCAGCAGGCACCCCCAAGATGGTCCTGGTAGAGGCCATGTGGGCCACGGTGGACACACCTGGGACCACTGAGATCAGATGGGGTGGCTGGACCTGACCCAGGGGCAGCAGGGACCTTGGAGCCTGAGCCTTGGGGACAGCTGGGGGAATATCCACGAGAGCATCAGCTTGCTGTTGGGACGGAGGAGATGGGGTCTAGGCAGCCTGGGGCAAGGAGCCGAAAGAGGTGGTGGCAAGGTGACAGCCTGGGGACAGTGGAGCCCTCGCTTGAAATGCGGGGCTTCGTTGGAAAGACCCCTGGTGGCAATCATGGCCCCATCCCATGCAAATACCCCTGGGGCTCACTGAAGACAGATGACAGCAGGTACCAAGTGGTCTCTGCTGCTGAGGTGAGGGAGGTGGCAGTCTGCAGGGGCAGCTGAGGGACACCCACTCTTCTTTCTCTTGGCTGTGCTGGCCAGGCCACACTGCCCTAGTGTGACAGGGGTCAACCAGAACTCCAGTTCTGCGTGGCCAGAGAGGTTGGCAAGGGCCAAGGTGGAGTGATGAGGAGGAGCCAGAGTCCTATCCCCAGGCCTGGCACCCCCTCCCAGAGCAGACCTGCGAATCTGCCTGTGGCCCTGTGCCCGGGGCAGTGCCATTTGGTACAGAGTAAATCTGAGGTATGACCCAAAATATAGTGAGGCTTAAATAAAACCTTCAGAAGTTATAGCAGGAAAAGCCACACAGCCACGAATCCCCCCAGAAATCCTCTCCTCGTGTTCACGCTGCCCTCCGTCCTGTGGTCCTAACCACCTTCTGCAGCAGCTCTGGAGTCTTCTTTCCTGGGATCTTGAGCTGCAGGGTCCTGGCTGCCTCTGTGTCCCGAACAGATTCAAAATGTTTCTCTTTCTTGGTCAGTCTGACTTTGGGGAAGACGCACAGGTCGCACGGGGTCGGGGCCCGTGAGCAGGGTGAGCAAGGCCCCTTGGCAGTGCATGTGGTTGGCCTTGGTGTTCACTGTGCATCTGTTCACACCTCATGAGGTCACTCAGGAAGGAGGGCCCCGGAACTGCTGCAGATGTGGCCGGGCTGCGGGATAAGTACGTTCAGCTGAGGGCCAGAAGTGGGAAGAGGTGATGGCCATTTGTGTTTTACCGTAATAATTCACAATTTTTTTTTACCATTTCCCCTTACATTTGACCATACCATGTATGCCTTTCAAGCCTGAAAAGCCAGGGGACACTTCCACTGAGGACTGGCTGCTGGAAAGCCACAGGCTTCTTTCTGGCTGCATTGCTTAGGGAGGAGGGGAAAGCATAACTCTGGGGAGGTGTTGGACCCTGCCTGGGTGGGGAGGGCAGGGAGAAGCCTTTACCGAATTCCACAAGTGCCCAGAGCAGGAGGCTGGCTGGCTCCCGCAGAGCTGCCTGGCTCTCCTAGAGGCGCTGGGCGTCCTCTCAGAGACAGGGCCCTGCCTGCTGGGAGAGCAGCCAGATGCCGTGAGAAGGAGCGCTTCCTGTGGGCCCTTCTCGTCCAGAGTATCCCTAGGTTCTCCTGCCGCCTTGCAGGGGCAGAGGGCTGTGTGTTCACACTGCATCCAGGACATGGCCTCTGTCCTGCGGCGTGGCTGTGACATCCTTGCCGGGAGCCCAGCTCTGCACAGCCACCACCTGGCTGCACTGCTCAGGTGACAGCTCATGAATAAGTCAGTGCCACACACAGCAGAGGTTGCAGTTCCCATGGGGCTGGAGGAGCCCTTTCCCTCCTGTCCTCCTCTCCAGGGGACCCCATCTTCCTCCTAGGGCTGCACAGCCTTGCCAGGCCCCGGGGGCGGGGGGGAGGAGCCCTCGCTGTGTGCAAACATGGCCTGCTGTGTGGCAAGCAGTAAGTTCTCTCTGATTTATTTCACCGTATTTTCTCAGAGTACCCAACCTCAGGATTCTTGTCTGAAAGGAGATACCTTTTTCTGTAGTATTCAACAATGCTGCAGCGCCGAGATTTCATGTGATACTCAGCTCCAGCTTGGAATTTTTGCCGATAGCAAAGCAATCCACACCCCAGACCCTTTCTTAACTTACCTGAGTTGGGTAATAGCTGTGGGATCCAGCTCTCAAATGCTTCTCTCTGAATATGTGCTGGATTCGCAAGGAGATAACAGCTTCCCCACATGCACAGGCTCCTGCCACTCTAGCCTTTGTTATGTGCAGGGTGGAGAACCCGATCTGCAGAACTGATCTTTTTATGTTGAAAGCTTCTCCCACCCCTAGGTCAGAGCTGTGAAATTCTACTATGAGTAGGATTTCTCTGTCGATTCTGAATGCATTTCGGTACAAATGAGCCTTTATTGGGACTCTCAAGGCACTAGCTTCTACTTTACCCTGGGGGAGATAAGAGGGGTTTTGGTGAGTCCAAAGGGTAGACTTGCTAGGAGTAGTGAAGATCATTGTCATACGCTATAATCGCTGAGTGCCGTGTCCCAGAGCCATGACACGAGCCAGGAGTCCTCCCCAGCCTCATGTGAGGCTGTGACTATTCCACCTCCTCCACTCTTAGGGACACTGAGGCTTCCGATGAGAGTAGCTCACCCACGTCATATCTGCTGCTGTAGGCTGCACAGCGTGGCTGGTGACCAGCCTCCTCTCTGGCTCCTGAGCATGGCAGAGGCTTCCTGCTCTCGCAGCCGCATCTGGGGTCCTGGTCCCAAAGGCAGCACGCTCGTGTTGGCCTGTGGCGCAGTGTTCGTGGGCACATGGCACCCCACTTCCTGAGCTGCTTGGCCTACCCGCCTGGCGGGTACCTGCGTTGGCCCTTGTGGGGCTGTCTTCTGGTGCCGCTCTGGTTGCAGTTTGTGGGTAAGGGCATGGACAGCAGGTGGTGCTCGGGGGCCCTGGCATGGGAGCACCAGGCTGTGGGACATGTGGCAGGAGCGCTGGGGCCCGTGTCTTGCCCTTCATGGCGCCAGTACCCGTCATGAAGAGGCTTCCTGATGGGGAGAGGAGCCTGCCTTTTGCTGAGTGCTTGAAGGAGGCCTTGACCACCAAAGGCACCCAGGAGTCTGGGCCCCACCCAAGTCCTGGTCCAATGCCTATGCCACCCCAGCCCTGGCACAGCTTTTCTGTCCCCCTGGGCCATGTTCCTGAGCTGGGTGTTGACAGCATCAGAATTCTGCCTGAGCTACAAGGAAGGCTGACAGAGAGTGTCCGGAGCCGTGTCCAAGGAGAGGACCTGTCTGGTGTGGCTGTGTGACGGACTGCGCCCTAGGGCCCCAGGTGCCCGGTCCTGATGCCCTCCCATGCACTGGCATTGCAGCCCAGTACCAGGTCTGGGTTGTTGCCATGACCTCAGAGAGTATGCAAGGAGGCTGCCTGGGGTACCAGCCTTCCCCCATGGAGCTCCAGGCTTCCCTGCTGTGGGGCTGGGGGCAGTTACTCAGCACTCAGTTGTCTGGTTGGTCATGTGGTCTTCCCGCCTACAGGTGTGTGTGTGTGTGTGTGTGTGTGTGTGCACGCACACACAGATCTCAGTGCACACAGTGCTTGTGCAGCGACTAGCTTGTACACGGAGTGTGCAGAGTCCATGGCAAATGCTATGTTCTGAAAATTCATTGCTGAATTTTGAGGAGGTTTGATCAACTATAGAGTGAACACTGCTGCTGAGCACGATCCAACAGAGCCGTAGGCTATAAAAATGGGGTGCTGTGTCCTTAGCCACCCCAGTCACCAGCCTGGCACCGTGCACCTTCGGCTTCTCCCCCCTCCCTGAGTCAAAATGACCATGAAAGGGAAGCTTTCTTAACCTCCTCGGGACATTAGAGCAGGACGTGCAACTGCAGACCCCCAGGAAAGAGGACTCCAGAGCTGCTGCAGAGGCGGCCAGGACAAGGGCACGAGTGTGCCCAGACTGGGGTGATTGTGAGACTTAGTGCCTGCTGCCTTTGCTGCAGATCTCTTTACCTTTTTTTTTTTTTTTTTTTTTAGACTTCTACAGCTCTTGTGGATCATTGCAGGTACTTGCTGGGAAAATGAGGGCTGAGGTCAGATTGCTGCTGAGTGGGGTGTATGGGTGCTAACTTAGGTAACCACGAGAGCCTCCTTGGTACACCTGCAACCCTGCCTGCCTGCTGTGCCCTGTGTGTGGGTGCGGAATGCCCTCTGCCCAGTGCCAGCTGGTGCCCTGATGCCTACTGCATGCTGCTTTTACACGGTCCCGCCTGGCCTTTCTCTGCAGCACGCTTTGCCTACTGCTGCTGTCTAGGGAGGTTTGGCCCTTCTTCCCTTGGACATGAAGTGTAGAGCTGTGGCTGGGACCAGAGGGAAAGGTAGCCTGTGGACTGCTCTGAGGCTCCCTTCCAGGCTGAAGAATGCACCAGGAGGGAAAGTCAGCTCCTTCTCGTGCACCCCATAGCCCCAACATCCCCTGGGGAGTTGCAGAGCATTCTGGGGGGCAGTGCTGACTCTGTGGTCTGCTGCTCCTTGGACCATGAGAAAGCATTGCGCACCATGTCTGCAGTGCTGGCTGTACGGGCTGTACCACGCGGGAGCCTAGCTCAGTCTGCAGGCCCTGGCCACCCCAGCTCAGCAGCCAGCCATGGCCTCTGTTGCAGTCATGCCGCAGCCCTCACCCTGACCTGACACCCTGGAGGACTCAGCCCACATGGCCTGAGCACTGCTGGGACTGGGGAAGCAGAGAGGAAGCCCTGCTGTGGGCTGGTGCTGGCTGGAAGCTTCCCGAAGTGGGCGATGGGTGGGGCCGAACTGGGCAGAACTGATTTGCACCTTTGCTGAGCCAAATGCTTCTCCTGTCTCCTTTCTGTTATGGGTTCTCAACATAGAAACCAGACCTGAGTCCAAATTAAAATTTAAATATGAGCCTTTATTACCTGGCCTGGGACCGCTTGACCACGCACTCACAGGAGCAGACAAACGACGAGAGAGCCTTAGAAGTACAGAGGTTTTAAAGGTAGAAACTGCATCCTGTTTGCCAAACAAATTTGTCATTTAACATAGGACAGTACCTTGAGGGACAGCGTACGTTCTTTCTGGGAGCTTGGGCTTTGTTGTCCACTTTAGTTTTCCTTTGGTGGCATTTTAAACATAAAAGAATGTGAACCTAGCGTTGTCTAATTCTTGTTTAAGGTACACCTGTGTGCAGTGGTCATGATTACCATAGCAACGCTTTTTAGTTGGTTTTGTATAGTTAGAAACGTTTTCACCTTTGATTTATTTTGTAAGCCTATTTTGCTAGCTCTCACTCTATTGGTGATTTATTGACCGTACACCGAGCCTCCCTGCGGTCTTACAAGGAAGCAGGGTCACAGAAAGTTGAGCAGAGTAAGTTTTTACATTTAGTTTTACATTAACTCATTACATTAGTTTCGCATTAACCCTTTACACTTTCTATGCCATAAGTGCCTCCTGCTGGGGGGCCCCTGGGGCTTGTGACCACCACCTCTGGGGGCCTGAAGGAAGCAAAGGCATCGCTGTCAGTGGTGACTCAGCCCCGAGGAGCCCAGGTCCAGGTCCAGGGCAGGGGAGTGAGGAGAAAGACCTGGTGCAAGGTGTGCCCGGTGGAGGCGGAAGTCATGCTCCCAGGACTCGGCCTCCTCGGACCTGCATAGCCTCCACCTCCGAGCCCGAGACCAGCATGCTTCTGAGTGAGGCATTCCTTGCTGTGCCTTGCTTGGACCTCGGGGCTTCTCAGCACCAAACTGATTTAAAGTGGCCAAACTCGGGCATGAGGTCAGGAGCCTGACACCTCAGCCTCCGGGAGGGTGACACAGGAGGACCCGAGTTCTTGCCCGGGAACTTGTGTGTGCCATGGTGACTGTGTTCTCAGGAGGCTGCTGATGCGCCTCGGAGCAGCAGGAAAGAGGCCCCGGGCCGGTCTCACTGCATGGTCTGAGCGATCTGCCCCTCTTCCGGAGACCCTCCAGCTAGCTCAGTGCAGCCAGTGGCTTGATGATGGAGGCCGGGCACCGGTGCAAGCCCTGCACCGCACTTTGAGCCCTAAGTGTGTGCCGCAGAGCATGTGTCAGGTTAACCTTCTCTGGGGCTTCCCACCGAGCCACAGTTCAGCCCTTCCCAATTTATTTTGGGGCAGGGTCCCCCTAAGTCACTGCAACACCTGGGCTCATGCCACTTTGCCATCCTCCTGCCTCAGCCTCCCTGAGTGCTGGGATGGCAAGCGTGTGCCACCAGGCCTGTGTCTCGAGCTTTGTCCAGGTTTTTGGACAGTCAGGTGTAGTCCCACTGCCGCACTGCCGTCCCTATCCATCTGTAGAACTTTAGTCAGCTCACAGGTAGAAACTCTGTCCCCTCCCCAGCCTCAATAGTCCCTGCTTCTAGCACTGTGATTGCCACCGCTCTGGGCCTCACATGGTGTTTGAACTGTATTACCCGCTGACCATGGTGCCCTCAGCATTTGCCATGCCATGCCAGTGGCAGTCTCTGTAAGAAGGCTCCTACTCGCTGTGCCATGTTCTTCAAGTCTCGCCTCTGGCCATGTGCTGACGGTCACCAGGCAGAGCTCCAGGCAGAGATCTGCCAACCCAGTCTTGGGCTCCATGCCCAGCTTTGGGTGCAGCCACTGATGGCCTCCTCAAAATATGCACTCTGGGAACCAGAAATGAGGCTGGGAGATGTAGCAAAGCACATGTGTTAAGTATAGGTTCATGTATTGGTGCTTTAATCAGAAGACGTAAGAATGGCTGCGAAACTCCTGCGCTGCCTTAATGGTAGCAGATGCTTTTGTTCTAGAGAAACGTGGCAAGGTTTTCACAGGATCTGACTCCCAGGTGCCTGAGTCTCAAGGAGATGGGTGGCCAGGGCTTGTCTGTTCTCCCTGGTCGTTCCCACCAGGGTCCTGGTGCCATAGAGACCCTCAGGGTGCCTGACACCTGCAGCACCCAGAGAGGAGGTAGGAATGTGCTGGGCACGACCGGGGGCACCACGGGGCTTTCCTGGAGCAGAGGACCTGGCCATAGTAGGGAGAGGAGGTAGGCGAGGTCCAAGGTGGGGGCCAGCTGCAGCCCTCTGACTCCAGGCGTGGGGTCTCTCTCCAGTCTCTGGGGCTCAGAGTCCACAGGAACACACAGATGCTTTCTGGAAGTGTATTTCATGACTGCAAAATGCTCTGTTTTGAGGACCGGTTGCTCATTTCCTGTGTGTGCATGCACACTTATGCTTGCATACTGTGCACACACGAACCTCACGCTCCCTGAACACTTCTCCCCAAGGCCCAGCTGCCTGCTGAGCTGCCCTGTGGACTGCAGTCCCCCCCCCCCCCCATTATGTGTGCTGTGGCGCTGCTTGCAGTGGCAGGAACAGGCCCACGCAATGGCAGAGCTGCTGGGGTTGGGCTGCAGCTGTGTGTGCGCTGGCCCAGCAAGGGGCCTGGTAGGTCTTGCCCAGTGCGTGCAGGTGAAACTGTGCCCCTGTGCTGGGTAGCAGGAGGTTTGTCCAGACAATAACCCTCTCAGAAGCTTGGTCCTGTCCCAGAGCGGTGAGGATGTGGCCTCTTGCTTTTAAGAGCTGCCTTCCATTCAATGGCCCTTGGTGGCAGCACTCACCATATTTCTGGTCACATCTCATAAAGACCCTCAGGAAAGAGCTGCTGTGGAAAGCAGCAAAAAGCTGGGATGAATGAAGTGAGGGGAGGATTTTGACGGGGGTAGGAAGGGGTAAGCAGAATGTGTCTTTTACTTTAGTAATTTTAAAAGTTAAACATATATTTTTTTGATCAACCCTTGTCTATATTTCATTAATTGCCAGGCAAGCACATTCACCTTTCTGAGAGCACTTTTGAGAAGTAACATAGGCCTAGGTTTCTAGCCCTGAGCCCTAGCTCAGTTAATGAAAGATTCCATGACCTGTGTCTGTCTTGCTTTTTACTCTAACATGGGGTGATGCTGGTCCTTCCTCCTTCATAGAGGCTGAACGAGGCTGTGGCTGCTGCCTGGACTCTGCAGTTAGATTCCCTGTGTGTGCAGCAAACATGACCCGCACTTATAGCTACGGATGAGGGAGGACAGTGGCACCCAGGAGGATGCATAAGTTCATAGCCAGCCTTCCTGTGGCGGGCTTGTGTGGACCATGGTGTTTATAATTTTATAAAACAAAAGGAAGGAAGTCCATAATGCCTCAGGGTAGACCAGACATTTATGAACCTTGTGGTGGAGGTGTGAGTCTTTTAACAAGAACACCAAAGAGACTCACTGCTCCCCTGCAGAGGCAGGTCATGCACTATGTGCTCATCAGGCGAGTGGGCTCCTGTGGGCAAATGCCGACTCCTGAGGGCTCTCATGGGCTCCTGCTGGCTCCTGAGGGCTCTCCTGGCTTTCTGTGGGCTCCTGCTCACTTCTGTGGGCTAATGTGGGCCCCTGTGGGCTCCTGTGGACTCCTCTGACTTCCTATGGGCTCCTGCAGCTTCCTGTGGGCTCCTGCAGGCTCCTGGGGACTCCTGTTGACTCCCTTGGCTTCATATGGGGTCCTGTGGGCTCCTAGGGACTCCCCTGGCTTCCTGTGGGCTCCTGGTGGCTCCTGTGGGCTCCTGCGGGCCCCTGTGGATTCCCCTGGTTTCCTGTGGGCCCCTGGGTGCTCCTGGGGCTGTTGCCATCTCCTGTGGGCTCCTGTGGGCTCCTGCGGGCTCCTGTGGTTCCTGTGGACACCTGGGGGCTCCTGCAAGCTCCTGAGGGCTTCCTGGCTTCCCGTGGGCTCCTGCGGGCTCCTGCCTCTCCCTGCCTGCTCACTGATTTCCCCATTGCTAAGTGACTTCTTTCAGAGGAGTGCACTGCAGGTGGCGATGGAAAACAGTGAGCCTTTGTGCAGGTGAAGGTGCAACACAGGGAGGCCTCACCAAGTCATTCTTTTTCTTTTTAAGTTTGATAAATGAAATTTAATGGAAAATTCACTACACTATTTTTGGTTTTTGTTTGTTCATTTCTTTATTATTTATTTTTGTTTTTTTAAAAGCATTTTTAAAAGACAATAAAAAACTGTAAAAAAAAAAAAAAGGAAAAAGAAAACCATTAGAAACGGTACAGAATTTCCTTAAACAAAATGATAGGAGCTCAGCAGTGGCTGTTATTTTGCATACTTGTTGTCTTCAAAGCAGTTGTTCACGTTACCAGATATGAGCACGAAGAATTGGTTTAAACGATGGCCACAAAAAATGCTGCACACTTCTTGTTCTGTTGCTACCACATAGGCCTCTTTCTAAAAATGGAATTTTCCTGAACACAAAATTTTCCTGAATTTTGTTGTTTTCATCGAGCATTTTTGCTCTTGAATTATGTAATCTGGAGTGTATTTAATCAGTGCCAACATAACCCCGCACTGTAACTGGCTGACTTGTCTGTCGCTGATCTCTGGTTAGACCTGCTCTCTGCTGCGCTTACCACTGCTTGCCTGTGTATCTGTATTTGCAACCACTAGAAATCTGCCAGAGCAAGCATCTTTGAGCACCCTGGAGTGCCCTGAGGGTTTATTTCCTTCCGGCAGCCCTCCAGAGAGAACCTGCGGCTTACCTCAGCCAGGGTGGGTGGGGAGCAGGGAGAGCCCACCCTCACTCCGAGCCCCTGGGACCTGGTTCCTGTGTCTGAAGGACGCCAGCTTGTGTGGCGCTCTGGAGCCCTGACACCCGCATGTCTGGGTGCAGAACGCTTTCCAGGCCGCAGACGGCGATGAGCAGCAGGGTGCTTGGAGTGCAGTCCTTGCCCCCGAGCGGCAGGTGCTGGGCTGCGTTGTGCTGAAATGCCCAGGTCTACATAAGGCAGAGTCCTTGTATGTAAATGAATATAGGCATGCATGTGTACATAGAGACGTGCATATAATACAGAAATGTATATGTGTTATGTATTACGCAGTCTCTGTATAAAACTCATAGAATGTAGCATGGCTCGCCTTCCCTTACCAATTTGGAGGAGACAAGAATATGCGAGAATCCTTATTAGCAGGGCCCTGGGTCGGAGGGACCTGAACTTTCCCATCCACGTAGCCAGGAGCCGGGCCAGGTGAGGGCCAGCGGGTTAAAGCACAGTTGGCCCTGCCCTCCAGCTGTGGACCCCCGACCCAGGGCGGCTGCTGTGTCCCCAGGTGCCCAACTGAGGACTTCTGGATGTAGTGTGGCCTGAAGTGGCCCAGCGCATCCAGTTCTGTGGATCCCTGAATTCTGGGTCCCTAGAACCAGCTCTAACTGAGGACTCCTAAAGGGCGCCACCTGCTGGCCTGGGAGAGGCCACCACGTCCCCAAGGAGGCCTCCATCCAGGACTTGGGGGAAAACAGATGGAACTGCTCCTGGGACCTGTTTGAGGGTGTTTCTCCAGGAACTCAGCGTCGTAGAGAGCTGATGTCAGGGGAACCCTAAATGCAGCGAGTGTTTACGTAGAAATGAAAAGCTTAAAAAAAAAAAAGAAATGAAAAGCTTGACTGCAGTAAAAGGCACATTGCCGTTAGTCCGCAAACCACACCCCGACTCTTGGAACACAGTTGCCCTGGTCCTTGCCACCTTCCTGAGGGTCCTTAGTTCTCTGTCTGCTGTTCGTGCCTAAATCGGTTCAAAGCATTTCCCTTCCGTGGTTGCTTTGAGCTCGGTGAAGAGCCAGAGGACTTGAAACTGGTGAGTTAGGCGAGGGCCCACTCACAACAAACACAAGAGGAGGATTCCAGGGCGAAGGAGCCTGGATCAGGGTGCTGGAAGCATGCACGCTCCCAGGAGGGGTATTTTGAGGGGGTAGCGGCAATGTACCTCTTGCTGTAATGGCTCGTTGAAGCTGTTTGCTCCAGCTGCCTGGGCTGGCTTTCAGAAGACCACGCCCTGTGGCAGGTGTTTTCTGCAAGGCACCGCAAGTGTCCTAGGAGCGGGCTGGGGGTGCGAGAGAGGCTTGCCTGTGGTCACCGGTGCTGCTGTCTGTCCTGCACAGGCGGAAGATGAAAGCCCGCGCTCCCCCGCCTCCTGGGAAGCCCGCCCTGACCAGTGTGCACCCAGAGCCCAAGCCGCCCCACGATCCAGCTGCCAGCTACCGCCAGAACCTGACCCACCAGCAGGAGGCGCTGTGCAACAGCACCTTGGATGTCACAGTGGTCCTGCCCAGTGGGCTGGAGAAGCAGAGTGTGGTGGACGCGAGGTAAGCACCGGCACCAGTGTCCCCACAACCGAGCAAGGGCAAGGAGAGAGCCGTATAGTGTGAGTGGGGGTGCCCATGTTGGGGCTGACCCCACGAAGGCCACAGGGGTGTCAGGGCCTTTTCAGGTAGAGCTGCCCAGCTGAGCCACACTGCAGGTAATGGTGCACCAGAAACGGGGTGCCTACCTTGCAAATCGCTTCATGGGCTACACGAGCAGAAGCGGGAGGAGCCCTGCTACTGCCAACCTCTGCCTGCTGGGCGTGGCATGGCGGCCTTGTGGGACACCACACTTTTCCCTGTGCTCCGGAGATTGTGGCCCTCTTGGGTGGCAGCACCAGTGTGCTGGCAGGGCCTTCTCTGCAGGGCCTGGGATCCTGCTTGTGGCTTCACCCTGAGGTGGGTGCAGTGCTGGAAGACATCCGAGGCCCACCTGGGGCCAGCAGGGTGGGGGCCAGGCCAAGGCCAGCGCCTGAGGCTTTGCCAGGCCAGGCTGTGGGTTGTGTACGCCTCTGTGTTTCTGTCTCTGAGTCCAAAGTACTGCACGGACATTTTCCACCTAGCTTTCCTTTGGACCCAAGAAGGGTGCGAGCAATGCCAGTCCTAAAATGCTCTAGAATATGCAGTGATGTGAGAAGTGCTGCCAGCACATGTACTGTGGCCCATGCACCCTTCCTACATCAGCCAATTCTGGGCTACATATTTTTCTTTTTTAAAGAAAAAGCAGCATAATATCAGATGACTCTTCTGGATGTGGGGCAAAACTGCTTGTCTGGGAAGGAAAAGTGGCTTTTGGAAACTGCTTCTTAAGGCTCACCCCTTAGGCTCCTTTTTTCCCTGATGAAACAGCAGTCACCAACACACCCCTTGGCGAGTCCCCAAGACCAGGAGCCGTCCTGCAGGCTGAGTGTTCAGGCAGCCTCCGCTTAACCCCAAATGAGTCAGGGTCCTGAGCCAGTGAGGCAGAGTGGGTCCTAGGTTTTTCCTTTGCTTGGGAAATGGGTTCTGTGTGTAGCGTTCTTAGCTCAAGAGCAGGCCGAGGCCCAGTTTCTAATGCATCTGTGCGTGGCTCCTCCGTGCACTTCCTGTCCTCCCCTAGTGTGACCTCAGTGCAGAATGTGCTTCCCTTAGGAAGCCACCAGCCTGGGCCGTGGGCTCTGGACAGGAGCTGCTCGTGTAGGAAATGCGTTCATGATTGCAGCCAGAGGTGCAGATGCAATTGTCATTCCTTTTGAGTGTCTGAGCTGAGCTGAGCCTCAAGGCTCCAAGCTGTTCTTCAGTGGAGCTATGCAGTGCCCAGCACCGGGTAGCTGCCACAGGCCCTTACTTCACCTGGGTTGAGGGTGCCTGGGAAGAGGGTGTCCCACAACTGGAGCCTTGGGCGGGGCCCCTGAGACAGCACAGGATCTTGTCCATGGTGCTCTGAGTAGCTGAGGGGTAGGGTGAGGAGGACCAGGTGAAGTCTCTCCTGGACCACGTCCCGAGATCCTGCCTAGGGGATGTTGTGGCCTTTATGCAGGTGTCCACTGCGCGACCCTGGGCCTTGTCCCTGCATGGCAGTGGGGTGCTGGGGACGCACACACGCTGCCTGCTCCCAGACACATAGGCCAGGCAGATGGTGCCCTCAGTGCCGGCCCAGCCCAGAGGGCGGGCAGCATGGATGTGACTGGTGTTGGTGGGTGACTGGCCCAAGTCTGGGGCCCTAGGGGCAGTGGAACCCGCAGAAGGAACTCGGGATGTCCAGGTAGCCTCACGCAGGAGGCTCTGGGTTCCCTCAGGCCTCCAAGGTGTGGGTCAGGGATGGTCAGGGCACGGGGAGGGAGCCTGTTCTGGGTGCTTCGATGCTGGACCGTGGCATTGTCTTCTGCTGGCTAACCTGGCTCTCAGGTCACCTCTGGGCAGGTGAGCTGTTCAGTCTTCTCAGCCTTCCAGTCTTGGCTCCTCTGCTGGCTCCGGGTCAGGGGACCGCATACCACTGTCACTGG
This sequence comes from Ctenomys sociabilis, assembly GCA_004027165.1. NCBI lineage: Eukaryota > Metazoa > Chordata > Mammalia > Rodentia > Ctenomyidae > Ctenomys > Ctenomys sociabilis. The sequence goes on along the minus strand of PVKA01001405.1, from coordinate 5,566 downwards.
GGGCAGTGGCCCTGGGCTTATTAGCCCCGGACCTGCATGCCCAGCCACATACCCCAATTGTATCTTAAGACAGGGTCTCAAGTCACTTATTTGCCTGGGCTGCTAGAACTTGAGATCTTGCCTCAGCCCGCAGAGTGCTAGGATCACAGTCTGAGCTGCCATGCCTGGCTGCACTGTTGCTTTTATGTAGCTTTACATATTCAATGTGTGCAGAGGTGTCCCTTGCCCACAGCCTCCTCTCCTACAGGGATGCAGCATCAGGCCTCAGACAGACTTCCTGGCCCATGGGCAGTGCTTGTGTCTGCACCTTCAGCCCATTGTCACTGGGCTTGTTCAGGACCCAGGCCTGCAAACCTGGACCAGCTCTGACCCCATGGCTCTGGGCTTCCCCTGCTGATCAGAGGCATGTGTGTGCTACCCATGAAATCCTGTTAGGGTCCTGGCACCACAAACCCGGCCCTGCTGTGGGACCGGCTCTCTCCCAGCCTGGCCATACCTCTAGCAGCTCAGGGAAAATGCTGGCTAGGCCAAGTTGTGAAGCTGAGGATGGGCCTGCACTTGGAACCAGGGAAGAGTACCACGTGGCAGTGGTGGAGCCTCCACGGGGCAAGCAGATCTCAGAGCAAGGCCTTGGGCCTGTGCCGGGAGCTGCTAAGAGAGGCCAGGAGCAGGGCCCAAGCCGGGGTGAAGCTGGCAGCCCACCCCCGCAGCCCTGTGCTCCTGGTTCCTGGTACCTTTTGGCCCTGGCTGAGTGCAGGCCCAGCTCTGCCTGTGTGAACATGAGGTCTTCACAGTGACCAGAGCCTTGCTGGTCTCTTGTCCCTGCACACAGGGACAGGGAGCCTAAGACGGTTGATCCTGTCCCCACAAATGTGGCTGATTGTGGTCACCCGTGCACCCAGAGGACAGCAGCCTGGGTGGAAAGTGAGTCCTGCCAGCAGGGACAGCCCTTGACCGTGAGCCTGACAGGTACAGGGTGTGGCCTCCTGACAGCAGTGTCCCCGGGATGCGCTCTGAGCAGCCTGGGACCCAACCCTGCCCCTGGTGTCCCTGTGCTTGGGAAGGGAACTGGGGCACAGGCTCTGCTCCCATGTCCTGCTTTTTGCCCGAATTTCAGACAGCCACAGATGAAGCTCGTCAAAGTCACCCAGTGATGCAAAAATGGATTTTGAAGCCTGTACGTATTTAGAAAGCAGTGTTTTTCAAAGGAAGAAATACATAAATTCTATCTACTTTTACAATTTTGCTGCAGATGTTCCTTTAAAAAACTTTCAGTTTAATAGAGATCTAGAAATGTGAAACTAGTTGGATAGTATCTTTGAGTTCATGTTTTGAAAAATAAAAGATGTTTATTTGTGCCTTTAAATTTAAAGACTGAGATCAACAACAAATGCCCCAAATTAAATTTCACTTCTAAATGACAAGCACCTAGGACACATGAGGAGCGGAGTGGTGAACTTGGGCGAAAAGAGGGCGAGGAGGACGAGCACGGAGGGAGATCTCCGCTCACCTGCTCGCTGGGCCTGGGCCTCGGACCCTTGCTGCCGTCTGCTGAAGCTGGGCTTGAAAGAGGACAGGGAAGGACGGGCACACACATGCCCACACGTGATCACGCCTGCACACACCCAAGTTGTCCCTGCAGTGCCTGACAACAGTGTCCCTACAGGATGTCCCTAGGACAAGGGGATGGCCAGGCCCAGCACCCTCCGGCCTTGCCTGCCTCTCCCTGTGGGGCGCAGCATCTCCTGGTGCTTCCCTTGTGTGTGTGTGTGTCGGAGGCGGGGGGGGGGGTCCCGGGGGTCCCACTGTCCTCAGGCATCATGGAGAGGGTCTCTGCCCTTGTCTGCTGAGACCAGGATGGTGTCCAGCCAAACCCAGACTGGGAAGGTGGAGCCAGTGATGTCCTCGTGAGCCTCACCCGAGCCAGGGCAGCACAGCAGGCAGCCACGCTCAGCCAGCACACGCCGACTCCAGGGAGGCCGTGCTGTTGTGCCTTCATCACGGGGAGACTGAGGCCCAGAGGGGTGGTCTCCCCTGGGCCAGCTGCAGACTAGGGGCGAGGAGCCACCCTGGTGCCGTGTGGCACCTGTTGAGGAGTTGCCGGCCCTTTGTTCCTATGCTACAGGAACCTGGAGGAAACCCCACAGGGCCCTGGTCCTGGCCCTTCTTCCGAGTGGCTTTTGCCTGTGGCTCTGGAGCCTTGGAAGACCTGGCCAGTGGGGGTGGCATGGGCTGTGGTGATTTCTGTTAGCCAGGAGCAGTGGAACAGTGACAGCTCACCCCTGGCCCTGGAGACCAAACCCAAGGCCTGCACACAGTGTATGTCTTTAGTCTTTTTTTTCTTTTTTAATTCTAAATGTTGCAGGGGAGTAGTGCAACTACAGGTGGTGACCAGAGCCTGCACAGGTTCCCATGGGAACCTCTTCCAGCCCCGGAGGGGCCCAGGTCCCTTGCTGCCCCAGGCTGATTTAGTGCAGCTCTAAGGTCCTCCCTGGCTAAAGCGCATGGAACCTGGATCTGCTCTCAGGAGGCTTTCTTTGCCTTTGCTTTCCCCAGCTTGATGGTAGATTGGAGAAGGAGGTTATTTATTTAATTTTATTTTATTATTTTTTTTTATTTTTGTTTTATTGAAGTACAAATATCAATGAGACAGTTTTAAGATACCTTGATAAGATGGATTTGATAAATTAATACATTGCAAACTGTTTTCATAATGTTCTGGTATCGTACAAGGTGTATACATGATATTATACTTACAGACATTATTATAGCATATGACTCATATTAGTAAAGAAAGTGTAGCTGTTTGTGTATCTTATTTTTTATGCCTGAATTACTTCAAAGATTCAATAATCAATACTTTCTACCTTCTTATTTTCCTAGTGGTTGTCCATAGTACTAAAAGCTGACATAATATCCTGTCCAACCACCATTAGTGCAAATCTTGCCTCTCATAGGATTATGTAGAAGCACAGCGTTATCTATCCCCTCTGTACTGTCCATACACACACATCATGATTCTTCCTTTCTATACCCCTTCCTTTGTCTACACCTGTCAGAGATGGGCATTCCATTGTCATTCAACTAACTTAGGTGCTTGAACTTGACAACACAATCCAACACAGTCCAGCATTCCACAACAATAGTGAGTTATCCGAAGGAGTTGTTGACCATAGCCATTTACAGCTCAGCTTATGGCCCCGTGGTGTATACTTCATTTTTATACTTTTCTGCTGGATGGTTAAGACCTAGATAGAGCAAGACTTATATACCAACACATGTACTTTATGTTTCTTATGAGGTTAGTGAAGTCCCCTCAGGGTTTATCTTGTAGTCCTGTACCTTATTCTGTAGATTCTTTGTCTGTGTCATCCATGTGGATGAGTCACGGCCAATGCTTTACCAGTTTGCTCTCTGAGAGATCGAGAGAAAGTTTTCTCTCCATGTGACTCTCCCCAGGCACACTATAGAACTTCAGTCTCCTCTGTGGCTCCATAATCTCCTTGTTCAGAAAATTTGGAGCTCACCTGAGTTTCATGATGTTGCAGTACAGGTTCTCCTATGTCCTGAGTCTTCGCTGACCTTGAAAGGCTAGGGCCAAAGTGTTGGCTGGCCTTGTGGCTCTTCTATTTCTCCAACTTTGATCTGTGAACTTAGGTTGTTATGAATACACACTTCTCAGAGGATGAAATTAAAGAAGCGAATAAATATATGAAGAAATGCTCCACATTGCTAGTCATCCATGAAATGCAAATAAAAACAACACTGAGATACCATCTCACTCCAGAAAGAATGGCTATCATAAGGAAATCAACCAACACCAAATGTTGGAGAGGTTGTGGGGAAAAGGGAACACTTCTCCATTGCTGGTGGGAATGTAGACTGGTTCAACCATTGTGGAGGTCAGTGTGGAGACTCCTCAAAAGAGTAGGACTAGAAGTCCCATTCAAGCTGGCTATCCCCCTACTGGGAATTTTCCCAGAGGAACTGAAAACATTGTATCATAGAGATATATGTGTACCTATGTTTGTAGCAGCACAATGTGTGATAGCAAAATCTTGGAAACAACCAAGATGTCCCTCACATGAGGAATGGATGAAAAAGATGTGGTATTTCTATATAATGGAGTATTACTCAGCTATTAAAATGATAAGCTTGAAGCATTTATACTGAAGTGGATGCCACTTGAACATATACTCATAAGTGAAATAAACCAGACACACGTGTAAATATCGTATAGTCTCCCTAGTATAAGAAGGGAAAAGCAGAAATACAAAAGGAAACGTACAACAACTAAAATCAATTGAGTCTGATAAGGCAAAGTGAATGGCACATGCAGGATACTAATCAGCTTTTCTTCTGGATGGTTAACAACCTAAGTTCACAAATCGAAGGGAGGTTATTGATCAACAACTTCATCTGTGGAAAACAGCTGCAGAGCCTGTCATCCCAGCACTCCAGGAGGCCGTGGCAGGAGGATCACAGGTTCAAGCCTAGCCTGGGTAGTTTAGCAGCTCAGTCAGACCCTGTTGCAAAGCACTTTAAAAACGGAGACTGTGGATGCAGTTCAGTCCTCAGCACCACCTGCTGCCCCCAGAGTCCTCTCTGTGGGGCCTCCAGTGATCGGCCCTGCCCCAGTCCTGCCCCCACGAAGCCCCACCTTGCTTTGTTCCAGCCAGCTGCTGGACGAGGTCCACCTGTTTCTCGTCAGGGGGCTGTGCAGGGGGCTCAGCCTCTGTGGTGTGGGTATGAGCTCAAGCAGCTCTGGTTCCACCAAACGCCCCATGAATGGGAGTCTAGCTTCGGGGTTGTGGGGGCACAGTGTTACGTGGGGTCTCCTTGGAGTGCAGGGAGCACATCCTGGGTCCTTCTGCATGTGGTTGGTGGCCACCACTTGGCACTGTTGGATAAGAAATGCTGCACCACGGGATTTGGGGGCAGCACTGGGGATGGAGCCGGGCCTCTTTAAATTTTTATTTGGAGATAATTTCTTGCTAATTGACTAAATCGCCCAAGCCAGGCTTGAATTTGTAAATTTGTGCTGTTCCTGCCCTCAGCCTCCCAGAGTGTTGGGTTACAGGCGTGGGCCGTCCTGACAAGCTGATGTTTTAAAAATCATTAATAGATGTTGACTTTTCTTGGATGCTTTTCCTATGTCAATTGAGACACTTCTGTGGATTTTCACAGCTCACGTTGTTCCTAAGACGCCTCACATTGGCTCATTTACATAGGCTGAGGCATCTTTGCTTCCTGGGGTTGAGCCCAGTGGGGCTTGGCAAATGCTCTCGGGTAGCTGCTGAGCCGGGCTTGCTGCTGTTTTGCGGAAGAGCTTTGCGTTCCTGTTCATCAGAGACGCTGGCCACTGGCGCTCTCCTCCTGCGCCATCTCCGGTCTTTGGTGCCACCTGCACAAACCATGTTTGGAATGATCCTGCTGGCGTTTGGTGTGAGAGCTTGACTACGGAGGTAGGAGTCTTCTCAGACCTCATCGAGTTTTCTGTGACCCTATGTGCTCCGGGCTATTCTCTGGTGAGAGCCAGTCCTCACCCCCCCCCCCCCCCCCCCCC